>JAABKJ010000012.1:0-101189 GCA_011634705.1 Andricus grossulariae
GAATCTGAGTAGCTTTAAACGAGCAGCACTGAAACGGCACTGGGCAGTGCCGTTTCAGTGCCGTTCAATCGGCAGGGGAGCCCACAAAGCAAAGGCACTTTAATTTTTTCGAGCCACCCTACTCTCTACTCTACACGTCTCAATTAATACGATCAGAGTTCAAACTTACATGTCCACGTGCACAAATGGTATTCTCCCAACTTTGCACGCCTCAATTAAAACGATCAGATTTTAGATAATAACGTATAAATTTCTCGAAATCCTTGAAAAATAAACCCTTACTGGTTTTCGAAAAAAATTTCAGAGTGTAAAAATCTAGAAAGTTACGTTCCTGGGACATATTTACCTTTATTAAATATAATTATGATTTTAAACTGATTAATTGTACTCTTTAAAAATTTTAAGTAGTTTATACCTATTTGAAAAACTTTAAACTCTACTAATATTTTTGTAAATATGGATCATTCCAGAATAGATTGTCTGATCAGTGTTGCGATCTATTTTTCAAGAAAGAAAATGTAATGAGGTATATTGTGTCTGTGTAATAATATTCTTAGGGTGCTTTTACACCTCTGCGTGCATGCACGCGCGTACGCATGCATTTGCAAGCAGTCATTTCAACCACTGATAAATCTAGTAATATTTCAGTAATCTTTCAGTAATTTTCTTCATATGTTTAATATCACTAGATAATTACTTAAATATTAACAGATTTATCGGAGGATGGCATGACCGCTTGCAAATGCATGCGTACGCGCGTGCATGCATACATATGTGCAAAAGCACCCTTAGGATTAAATTTCCCTATTTATACGAACAGAATGTTATTTTTAATTTGTAGCTAAATATTTGAATTTAAATATTATTGTTTTAATTTTTTCCGGTATCTTAGAATATTAATGTAGTGAAGGCCTTTTTCGGTTTTACAAATTTTTTTATTTAAAAATTGCCGTATGTATCGACTCGGATCCGAGTCCTTTTCAAGGCGTAGTTGTTATTATTAGTTAACGGAAATTAAAAAAGTTTCTTAGAAGATTGTACATAGTTGTCAGTTTGCATTAGTTTGAAATTTTAAAATTGGATCGTCATAACCTTAAAATTGGTACAATATTTTTCTCGTAGAAGATAAATCCTGGAGCAAATTATTATACATTCTACATTTTTTAAAAAAAGGAAGTGGCAGAGCCTTGTGGTATGTTAAATTATAGCAACATCACACTATAATTGTCGCTATAATTTAACATACCACAAGGCTTTGCCACTTCGTTTTTTAAACAATGTAGAATATATAATAATTTGCTCTAGGATTTATCTCCTACGAGACAAATATTTGACCATTTTTAAGGTTATGACGATCCAATTTAAAAATTTCAAAATAATGTAAACTGACAACTATGTACAATCTTATAAGAAACTTTTTTAATTTCCGTTAACTAATAATAAGAAGTAAGCCTTGAAAAGGACTCGGATCCGAGTCGCAACCTGTCGGCAATTTTTAACCTTCCGTCGGGCGCAATGTGCGGAGTTTCAAGTGAGGGCGCAATGTGCCTGGCAGACACACTTTTGAAATAATTAATTTTTCGAAGTGAGAACATCGTTTTTATTGTGTATAATTACATTTTATGATATTTCTTGGACATACCAAACGTCAGTATAAAAATTAAAAAATCACTCGTTTCTTGAGACACATTTTTATATTTAAAAAAAAACTGAACAATGCGGAGGAACTGATGTAGAACATTCTGAACAAAATCGATAAATGAAACTGAAAATTAATATTTCAGTCATCTTTTCGGACTGGTTCGACTGAAGACAATGTAGAAAAACAAATATCGCATATAAAATTGGCATGTGATAGGCAAATCGCGCTTTTGCATTTCTTGCACTCATGTTTGGATAACCTACTTTTGCCAGTTTCATCGGTGCACGTTACACATCTTCGTCTTTTTGAGGGTCCCGTTGATAGTTCTGTTTCTTCATCTGGGAACGGGCGATATCTTTTCAGCCTCTGTTGTATGCTTGAGGGTATACCAGTAGACTTCATACTTCTCCGTTGAAGTTCTCCGATTACCAGTTCGTGGGATAGCTGCTTCAGAAAGAGTCTTCTCTTCATTGGTTCCGAACCGTTGCCAAAGTAAATAATTTGAGAATTGATGCCACTTATATTCAGGATGGAAAAAAATATCACCATTGGCCATCTTTTTACGTTACGAGCCACATTGAATGTAGCACACATCTTGTCCACGGTGTCTACGCCTCCCTTAGTTGAATTATAGAAAGTAAATATTTCTGGTTTATTGTATTCACCAGAATTAGGATCGATTGCTTTGTCATTATGAAGGGTGGACAGAAGAATAACATTTTTCTGAGGTTTAGGAACGTACGACACAATGGTTAATCCTTCATTAAAGCCAAATATGCTGGAATTTTGTTTTCTGCCTTTTGTCGCGACAAACGAAGGTGGCAACTCTCTTTTATTTTTTCTCACGGTGCCAACATACGATAATTTCTTCTTTATTAGTTCGCGTGCAAGATTTAGGTCTGTGAAATAATTGTCCGCTGTTATGTTACGTCCAGATCCAAACAAGGGCTCAGTTAGTCTCTTTACAACATCGACTGGCTCATTGCTTTTTGAGAAACGCCCTTCCGGTTATTTTCCCACGTAGCTTTCCAAATTATAAGAATACATCATTTTTGCATCTACTAAAGCAAATATTTTTATCCCATATTTATTGGGCTTGGGCGGTATGTATTGTCTAAAGGGACATTTACCACGGAAACCTGGAAGCATTTTGTCAATTGTCACGTTCGTACCCAGGGAATAACATTTTTTACAATTATTCACAAATAGTTCAAAAAGGTTGCGAATAGGAGCGAGACGGTCTTCTGCTTTTCTAGGCAACCTAGTATCACGATCATCGAAACGTAGGCACCGGAATAACGTTTTAAATCTTTTTATATTCATCACAAGTCCAAAGTTCTCAATTCGATCACCTTCACTTCCCCACAATTCTTCAAGTGACTGCCTATTTGATCTATAAGCTCCAGCTAAATACAACAGACCAATAAATGCCCTTATTTCTGTCACATCTGTTGTATTTATGTCCCTCTCCCTAGAATACAGATCCTTGATATGGGTGATGTATTGGTTGGTGAATCTGACTACATCATCAAGCATTCCGTCAGTAAATAAATTATTCCAGTATTCAATAGGAGATTTAGCCAACTTAGCATTTCCTATAACTCCAGGGAGTTTGGTAACAATATTGTGGGGGGGGGGGCTGCGAACATTTCTCATTGGTGGAGTATCTCTCCACTTCGTAATCTTGTCTTTTCCAAATATAAAATTATTACCTGAATCTGGTTCTTCATCGCTAACGTCTGTATCAGCTTCCTGTTCAGTCTCTGTTTCTGACATTAGTCCTTCCTCCTCATCTTCTGATGCGATGTCACTTTCTTCTCCCATGTTTTCATTTATAAGGCCATCGTCATCGTCATTTTCCGCCAAATATTGCATAATCTCGTTGGCATGCTCCGGGTTATTCAAATTGTACACTTTTTTGGACATTTTTTGCTAAACCTGCAAGAAATGAAACACAAATTATAAAAAGAACATAATGAGGCGCAATGTGTCTGACAAGCATAGAGTAGGAAAACCCAGATATTTCATAAAATAAAAATGTTTCATCACGTTACAAATTATTTTAAAAATTACTGTAAACTATTTTATTAATTAGAATTAACAACTACATACCTTGAGAAAGTTACGAGACAAGGCGCAATGTGCTTCTCTGGCCAAAATGAACACTGACGACTCCCACAAAGGTCAGGCACAAACTAAATGATACCAACTGAAAAAGCTGTGAAAAACAGAAAGCTACTAAGAGGCCCAACCCGCTCTGCCATCTACATGCCTCGCTATGAACGAAAATGTAAGAGCTGTGTCTCATAGATCGGTTGCGCCCGACGGGAGGTTAAATAAAAACATCAAAAACCCGGAAGAGGCCTTCAATACATTACTATTTTAAATATTATTGTTAATATTAAAAGACGATTCAAGAAAGTGCTTCCTAACAACAAATTTTGAGATTTCTAACTGCAGATTTTGTAGTCACTATGATTTATACAAAAACATTCGTGCAAGGTTAACCTTATTCCCGACTTCACTAAAGGGGGAAAAAAACAAAAGGGCTAAAGTTATTCCATAAATTCAAATAAATCATTTTTACATTCTCATTATTTCTGATTGAGAAAGTATTAGAAATGTCCGAAACTTCACACCTTAGTTTTTCAACGTATCTCTACATTTTGAGACCCCCTGAATTCGAAAATCATGTTTTGGTGATTGCATCTGTCTGTATGTCCGTCCGTCCGTAAAACCGATAACTCTCGAAAAAAATGCCCTGATCAAATCCAGCTTTGGCACACATTTTTTGGGCCCTGAATGAAAGAAAGTTTGTTAACTAGCATTTCTTGATCAACGGTTGTGGTTTTATTAACCGAAAATGCTATTCGAAAATGCTATCGAAAAATCGAATATTCCATTTTTACACCAAACGACGACAAATACGTGCAAAAAGTTTAGAAGAAGAATTAAAGCTTTTCAAAATATCTACAATTTTTGTTTTAACCATTTTTTTATAGGACTCGTCTTTTTTGATTTTATGCATCGAAAATTCTAATGTTAAGCCTAACGACGACAGACAAGTAAAAAAATATAAGAGAAGAATTGTAGATTTAAAAAAAAATCTATAATTTATCCCTTAACCATTTTTTGATAAGTCTTGATATTTTGGTTTTATTGATCGAAAATACTATAAAAAGAAGTCCAGTTTTTAATCAAACGACCCACAATATGGGAAAAACCCTTAAGGGCATGTGATACTTAGAAAATTATAGATTTTAGCAGTGTTAGGTTCCCCCGGCTTTTTTTCTACAATAATAAAGATTTTGCCTTAAAATTTTGGGGAATGATAGCGAACATGCTAACGGACGTCCGCGAACTCTTCTGTTATGGAATAATTTTAAAAATTTTCATTTTGCTGAATTTGATTAATATGTGTGTATTTTGAGGTACAATAGAGACCGACATTATCGGAGTGGCAGATACCTCAAAAACGAATCCTAACCTCCAAATAGTGCACAGAGAAAATTGTTATTTAGCAGAATAAATTTTGTTTTCTATTATCCATCAAAGAAAGAGTTCGGGGACGTCTGTTGTTCTATTTTATAGCTTCTCCAAATACAGTTTTTAACATTTTCAATTTTTGTGCACAAAAACCCGTGGGAACTGAACCCGATTGACCACATGACGAAGTATCACATGCCCTTAATCTTTTGTTGCTATGAAATTCTTATAATAAAAGTAAGCAATAATTGTAGGACAAAAATTCTGAATTGAGAAAGTGCTACAGTTAAGAATTAATGAATAAAAATCCTTTGTAATAATTGTTTAAGTCATTTTATTTATTTTATGAACTATAGATTATTGTAATTTACTTTTAATCTTATGATACCCTCTTCCCTCTGTATAAATTACTTTCTCTTTGGGGCCGTTAAAAAAATACGAAACGCTTTTTTGAACACTCCCCCCCCCCCCCCAAGGTGTCACCTAATTTTTTCACAAAGGCTAATTAATAGAATAAGAGACAACTGCGTTGTCACGCGAATAATGGACATTTTTTAATATACATGTGTGAATTTCATGTGATTTTATGGGGTCCCAGTGGATTTAAGGGATTGTAAAAATTTCAAAGGTTTGTAAAGAATACAGTGTTTTTAAAAGATTTTGAGTAATTTCATGTGATTTCAAAGAATTTAGTAGGATGATAAAAAACTTCAAAAGATTAAAAAATTTTTTTTAATGATTTCCTAAAGTTTCGGAAGATTTAAAAGATTTCAAGGAATTTTTATGGTATGTATTTAAAAAATTTCAAGGAATCAAAAGGTTTTTTACAATATTTTGAGGGATTCATAAAATTTCAAAAAAATTAAAAATTCCATTAGATTATAAGGAATTTCTATAGATTTCAAGGGATTAAAAAAGTTGACGAATTTAAACATTTATGTTGTAAAGTTTGTGTTTTCTCGATTCAAAATATGAAGCCCACAAATTTAACAGATTTCAAAATTTCAAGATTTTCGAAATTAAAGTGATTACATTTAATTACTTTTAAAATTAGGTTATTAGTTTTAACAAATTTGTCCCAAAACTTGATATTCGTCAAATTAAAAGTTTTCAAATTTAAAAATTGTCAAATTTTGAAGCTGAATACTTCTGTAAAATAAAATTGAGCTTTTTTCTAACTTGCAGTTAACAATACAATTGAATTGAGCTAAACATAACGAATTTTCAACCAATAAGATGAATCCTCAACCAAAATAGATAAATCTTCAACCGAACAATTGCATTTTTAACCAAAAAGAAAAATGAAACTTTCTACAAAATAGTTGAATTTTCCACTAAAAAGTCAGATTTCCAACAAAAAATATGAATTTTCAAAGCAGAAGATTAATTTTCTTCCAAAAGGGACGAATGTTGAACAAAATACATACATTTTTAATGAAATAGTTGAATTTTCAACTGAGAAGATTAATTTTTTACCAAAAAATACGAATTTTCATCAAATTACATACATTTTTAACTAAAAAGTTTGAACAATGGATGTGATCTTAGTTCAAATTTTATTTGATTAATTTTTAGTTTATATTTTTTTCATTTCTAAAATTTTAAAAATAAATTGTTAAACTTTTAACCTACAAAAACGAATTTTCAACACAACTCCTTCATCCTTAACTAAAACCGATTAATTCCAAACGAACAGTTGCATTTTTAATTTAAAAAATTGATTTTTTACCAAAAATAGAGGAATTTGCGAGAAAATACATCATTTTTCAACTAAATAGTTTAATTTTCTACCAAATTGGTAAATTTTAGAGCCGAAAATATGAATTTTCAACAAAACAGTTGAATTTTGAACAAAAAAATATCATTTTTAACCAAAAAGATGAATTCTTAACCAATAACTTAATAGTAGACTTTTCAACCGAAAAGAATGAACTTTCAATCGGAAATAGTTAGATTTTTTTATTGGGTTCTGTTAATTCAGTTCGAATTTAAGTGGAAAAACGAGGAGAAGAGAATAGGGAATATACTGGGAACCCTGCGATAAATAAGTAGGAATTGTTATAATTTATAGACTACAAAATAACATTAAAAATAACTATTGAAGTTTATCTTTAATATTTTTAAAATATTGAGTTAGAAAGTTGGAAAGTTTGCTTAAAACTAAAGTTAATTTTCCATTGCACACTTTTTGATTTCCGACTATACACTTTTAAATTAGGACCACACATAAGTTTAATACTTTCAAAAATGTATGACACTATTTGGTAATATTTTGTCAAATTTGTGACACTATTTGGAACTATTTTTTCAAATTCGTGATACTATTTACATTAATTTCTATCTCTAAAGTGAGTCCGAGGTCTGCAAGGGATTTAAAAAGATTGACGAGTTTTCCAGGAATTTTTAGAGAAACTGAAAAGATTTTTACTGATTTTATATGAATTATTAAATAATTGTTGGTATTTTCTGTTGCAGAAGTTGAGGAAAGATCGGGCGGGAAGGCGCGCGGCGGGAAGCTAGCGCGTCGGGCGCGTTCTTTCAAGGAGGACTTCCTGGAGAAGCTGTCACAGATGCGTTCTCCAGGAGGTGGCACCGGAGGCGGTGGAAGTGCAACCGTGACCCGGGCGGCATCGCCCTCGTCGCCTCGCACTCCTCGTGACAAGACCGCAGCTGGTGAGACCCTGGATAAAAATCCTCTTCGTGACCTCCATATACACGTTCGCCAGGTACAGTTGGCCCTACTGCACTTTCGCGATGTCGTGTCGAAAAACAAGCTGGAGATGCTTCCGGGAAACGGTACCATCGTCCTGGATACTGTCACGACCATACACACCGTACTCAAGTCCTACCTCATCTCTGAAAACAGGTAAAACTCCTTTCTAACTATAAATAATTAAACAATTCAGTGTATAGCCAGGGTGGCCGCAGGCCAGGAAAATCCTGGAAATCAGGGAAAAGTCAGGGAGTTAGAAAAAAATGCAAAAGTCAGGTAATTTCTGTAAGGAGCACTTAAGTAACTGTCAAGAATAATCAGGGCTTCCACACAGTCACTTTCAGTCACTTTTCTTCTGAAATCACTATTTATTTAAATAAAAATATCACTTTAGTCACTTTTCTTACAAGTAATTAACCCATGGGTTAAATATTATTGAATTCAGGTCTATACCTATTTCTGAATTTTAATTCTTTAATTTTTGAAATATTTTAGGCTATTTTAAAATGTTTAAAGAAATTTTAAACAGATTTCAATAATTTAAAGGGATTTCAAGGGATTTTAAAGTTTTTGGAATATTTTTAAAAACTCAAAGGAATTTTGAAGAGCTTTAAAAATTTGCAAAGAATTTTAAAAGAATTTAAAGGATTTGAAATATTTTAGTGTGTTTTGAAAGATGTTAAGGCATTTTCAAGAGTTTTAAAAAGTTTCAAAGCATTTCAAAAGATACAAAAGGATCTGAATATGTTAGGGAATTTTGAAAGATTGCAAGGAATTTTTAATTGATTTCAATTATTTGAAGGGATTGCAAAGGGTTTGAAATATTTTAGGGTATTTTAAAAGATTCAAAGGTATTTTTAAAATATTTAAAAAGTTACAACGGATTTCAAAAGTTTTGAAATTATTTGGAAAATTTGAGGGAATTGAACAAAATTTCAAGAAATTTCGAATTGATTTCAAAGGATTTTAACATTTTTCGGGGTTTTTCTTAAATTCTAAGTAATTTTTCAGAGCTTGAAATGATTACAAGGGATTTCAAAAAATGTTAAAGGATTTACAATATTGTAGGGTATTTTAAAAGATTCCAAAGCATTTTCAAGAGATAAAAAAATTTTAAGGAATTTCCACGGATTTAAATTATTTTAAGGGATTTAACAAATTTTAATGCGGTTATAAAGAATTTGCTTTAATTTTAGGAAATCCTTTGAAAGCTTGTGAAATCTTTGAAAATTCCCTTAGAAATCTTTTGAATATCCATGGGAATCCCTTGAGTTCTCGGAAAATCTGTTGAATAATTTGTTATTCTTTTAAACTTTCCCGGAATTCCTTGAAATCTTTCCAAATTCCATGAAATATTGTAATATACGTTAAAATCTCTTCTTGAAATCTTTTGCATTATTAGTATTGTTTTGAAACTCCTTGAAATCTTTGGAATTAAACATTCATTATTCACTTTCGAAGGTTTAATTTTGAACTATTCAATGTTTAAAATATTTAATTTAGCAATGGTATTATTTCAGTAATTCATAAACTCATTAATAAGTTCAAAGGTAAAAATACAATACTAAAGAAAGAGCATGGATAATGTGCATTAGAGTATGAAGAGGAGAGGGGTGGCCGAAGTGTTATGAAAAGAAGGAATACTGATACCCATATTGAGGAAAGACAAAGAGGGTCAGCTTATAGTTTAAAGAAGAGTGACGCTAATGCCACCATTGTATAAAGTATATTTAACTGTTTTATCGTAGTGGTTGAAGAAATAAGTTGAGAAAAGAAGGATAGGGCCACCGAATCAGACAGGGTTTAGGAAAGGAATGGGGGTGATAGACAAAATATATGTTCTGAATTGTCCGGTAAATAAAAGGATTAAACGGAAGAAAGGGGCAATGATAGCAATGTTCGAGGACTTAAAGGCTGCGTTTGACTCACTGGACCGCGTCGAGAAAGAACAATTTATGGCGAAAAAGGAGGTACAAGAGGGTTTAATAAAGATAGTGTCGGAAATATTTAGAGAGACAAAAAGCAGGGTAAAGGTAGAAGAGCAAGTAGTAGATAGTTTCTGGTTGGTGAGAGGAGTAAGGCAAGGATGCCCTCTAAGCCCAATTTCATTTGATATATCAATTTAAGACTTAGAAGAAGAAATTAAGAGAAAAGGATGGAGAAGAGTTAGGATGGGAAAAGAAAAGATATATACACTGGCATAGGCGGACGATATACTGTTGATGGCAGAGGATGAAGAAAGGATGGCGGGCTTCATTACAGGATTGGAGAAATACTTAGATGGGAAAAAGTGGAATTTAAATGTAAAAAAGACAAATATAATGAGGTTTAGAAAAGGAGGGGAAGAAAGAAAGAATGAAGAGGGAGATGGTAGGGAGTAAAGTTAGAAGAAGTAAAGGAGTTTAAAAGCCTTGTGAACAAATGGAAATCAAAGAGCTCATATAAGAGAAAGAATAAAAAATGCGGCAGGATAATGAAACTGATAGGAATAAGAAGACTAAAAAAAATAGTGAAGGAGAATGTTGTTACTTGATACGCGGGTATAGACGGTATTAGACTATGGAGCAGAGATATGGGGATGGAAGGAAAGGAAAGAGATTGACACTTTACAAGAAAGGTATATAAGGTGGACGCTAGGGGTAGTGTGGAGGAAATTAATTACTAGAGCTGGAAAGAGGGTATGGGAGTTTGAGATGAAACTAAGGGAAGGATGAAGAGGGGTTCTTTATTACTAGAGATATAGAAGAGGGGACTGAAGTAATCTATGAAAAATGGGAGAAAAGGGACAGTGAAAGACAATTACTAGAAAGATGAGGAATGATTGACGAATCAAAATATAATAAATGGTATAAGATAAAAAAAAGGAACCTCTACGAGAATAGCAAGATTTAGATTGGGAAATTACTTAAGTGAAGGGATGTATTGGGAAAAGAAAGAGAACAGAAAGTGCAGAATCTATGAATGGGAGGAGGAAACATGAGTCATATTATCCCCTTAGGGAATGCATTATGAATGAAGAAGTAGTTGTCAAGAGAACTAAAAGGTTAAATTAAAAATATAAGGTTTTAATATAAACATAATAAAATTGATTTATTTTATTTATTTAGTTTAGTAATATTTATTATTTTAGCTCAACTTTGGGCTCGGCTACTAATCAAGTATACCAAGCACTTGCACAGTTGTTAAAACTTTGCGACGATGTGCTGCTACATGGAGATCAATCTTCTGCGCTGGATACTGGAAATGTCAACCACGTTATTGGATTAGTCGAGGATGCTGTGAAAAACCTGGTCACTCTCGCACAAGAGAAAATTTCTAATAGACAAAAACCTCCACCGGTAGCTGCTAGTAATAATAGGTATAGTGTACGAACTATTATTTCTAATTCGACTCTACAAAATAATTGATTTTGCTTAAACTCGTAAACAGATATTTAAAAGTTTGATTCTTTTCAAATCATTCTTTTTTTACTCTTCCTACATAAATTCAAACTCTTTTTAAGTCATGTTATTTATACTGAGAAATTGTTAATGATTAATTTACTTAATCCGTTTCAGAACATCGGGTTATAATTCTGAATTGACAGCGCAAAGGAATTCTCTACCCGACATTCCATTAACGCCAAGAGAAAGACAAATTTTGGAACAGGCAGCCACATCAAGCAGCTTAGTTCGAGGTTCACATAGTTCAGAATCAATCTTAAGAGATTCCAGTCCACCTCCAAAACCACCTCTTCCAGATAGGTAAGACTGCTTTCTTTCCAAACTATTTCCCTCTTCTTTACCCCTTTTTTCCGTACATAATCAGGGTGGCCACTGGACCGGGAAACCCCGGAAAATTTCAATTAATTTATTTTTTGACCGGGAATTTAACAAACTTTTAGAAGAAAAATCTATCCAATCACTTCGATTAGAATATTTTAAATTATTAAATTCAATTCTAAACTATTCAATTATGAAATCATTCCGTTTGCAATGCGTAATTATAAAATCTTTTACTTTAAAAATTGTCCATCTTAGATCTTCATTTTTATGCTAACATTTTCAATTTAAAGAGGTTTAAAATCCTTTTTCTGGGTTCACCGAAATTTTGTGAGCCCAGAGGAGTTGTAAAAGGATTTCTAGGTTCACCGAAATTCGGTGAGCGTAGCACAAATATTTTGGGTGAGCCTAGTTACTTCGAATTTCAAAATCCAGTTTTAAAGACTTTAAGAATTAAAAATTAAAAGCGTTTGAATTTGAAAGTTTTTGATAAAAAATGTTATAAGTTGATCAATTGTAAACATTAATTAATGATTTTTAAAAATGAACTGTAGTTTCAGTGTTAAAAGTTAAACAACAATTGATTTTACAAGAAGATTCTGAATCTATTCAAAATTAAACTGTTTACAGATTTTAACGTTGCAAATTGAATTGTTTCAATTCGAAGGCCGTAGTAGTATTTTGAACGTCCGATGGAAATTATACAAACTATTTTTAATTTTATAGTTAATTTAAATTAATAGATCTAAAATATTTAATTTTTAATCCATTAAATTTGAAATTTTTGAATTAAAATTTTAATTTTAATCAAAACAAAGAAAGAAAAGTTGGTATTTCTTTTTTTTCGAATTCCTCTTCTTTCTTTTTTGTTTCTATCATTTTTATTGAGTTGAAGCGAGGGAATTTTTTTTAAAATTTTTTTTCTGAATTGGAAGAGGGAAGTTTTTTTATTTATTATATTTTTAGAGTTGAAGGGACGAAACTTTGTTTTTTTTTCTGAATTGGAAGAGGGTATTTTTTCTTTTTAGTATTTTTATCGTGTTTGGAAAGGAGGAAATTTTTATTTCCAATATTTTGTGAATTAGATGAAGGATCATTTTTCATTTTTAACATTTTTATTGAATTGGAAAGGAGGAAATTTTGTTTTTCAATTTTTTCCGAATTGGAAAAGGGACATTGTTAAAAATTTTATAGAGTTGGAAGAGACGAAATTTTGGTGATTTATTTATTTTATGAAATGGAAGAAGCCATTTTTTCGTTTTAGTATTTTTGTAGAGTTGAAGGATGGAACTTTTTGTTTTCAGTCTTTTCTCTGAATTGGAAAAGGGTAATTTTATGTTTTGAACATTTTTATTGAGTTGAAAGAGGGAAAATTCTGGTTACTTTTTTTCTTTTCTGAACTGGAACAGGCTTTTTTTTCTTTTAACATTTTTATTGTATGGCCGGGGGGAGAGGGGCAAATTTGGTACATATTTTACATTTAGAGCATTGACAATATTAACGTGAATTTATATTTTTGAACCGAAAATCTTTGAACCGTTCCATTTATAAAAGTTAAAAATTATTCAGTTTAATGGCATTTCATTTAAATTTGTTGAAAATTGAATTAAAAATGTCAAAATTAAAAAATTGTCAAGCTTCAAATTTAAAAGATTAAAATTCAAAAGTTGTCCACTTTGAATGCTTCAATTTACACTTCATTTTTGATTACTTCAAATGAAGAAAAAAATTCAGTTTTAAGAGTTCGAACTTTTTTAATTTCAATAACCGTGGGGTTATTTACTCGGCTTTTTGGTGTACACTAGATTGCAAGATTGTATGGGATTGCAAAAGATTACCAAATATTGCATGAGATTGCAAAAGATTTGATGGATTAAAGGAAGCTCATTATAGAAAATTATTATATATAAAACAATTACAGGTTAATCAGCATTGGAATAAATAATACAAAAATATTGAAAGAATTATTGTAAAAACTAGAGATACCATTAAGAAATAATTTATTTTAGACTACGCATAATCTCATATAAAAGTGTTTTTTGAAATATCTCGATACCATGGAAATATTTTTAAATTCATTAAAATCTTAATATCTATTAAAATCTGTTGAAATCCATTGAAATTTGTAAAATCCCCAAAAATCTTTAAAATAATTGGAGGTCCTCTAATTCTTAATCGTCTCTGTTTGAATTTTTGAAATCCGTAAAAATCCTTCAAAATAAAATTTAATTTATTCCGTAAAGTATAAATAATTTCAAATCACTTTAATATATAAATTGAATTAAACATATTCATCAAGGGTCTGTAGAAAAAACATTAGAATCCCTAGAAAGCTTTGAAATCCCTTGAAATTCCTTAAAATACTTGGAGAAATTATAAAGTCCTCGAAATCTTTCAAAAGCCCTTGAAATGCCTAAAAATCCCTTTTTTCCAAAATTTTCCAGAAATCCCTTGAAATATTTGGAAATCCTACAAAATTCTTTAAAATCACTTCAAATTTTTTGTATCTCGTAAAATCCTTTAGAATCCGCTAAAATCCCTTGAAATCTTTGGAAAATGCAAAAATCCATTTAAAAAAGTATAAATCATTTAAAAGCCCTTGAATATGATTTAAATTAAACTTATTCATTAAAGTTATCTAAAAACTCGTTTAGATCCATAGAAATCTTTGGAAACCCTTGAAATCCTTGAAGTTTTAAGAAAGTCGCTCATTCTTGTGAAATTCCTTGAAATACCTTCAAATTTCTTAAAATCTTTGGAATTGCTAAGAATCACTTCAAATTTCCTTTCATTTAATTTATTTTCCAAAGTTCAGTTTTGAAATCCGTTAGAATCCCTTAAAATCTTTGGAAAACATAAAAATCAATTTTAAAAAGTATAAATTGTTTAAGTCCCTGTACATCTTTCAAATTCCTTGAAACCTTAGGACAATTAATAAAATCCTTGAATCTTGGTAAATTCCTTTAAATACCTTAAAATCCTTTAAAATGTTTGGAATCACTAAGAATCCCTTTAAATTTCCTTTCATTTAATTTATTTTCTAATGTTCACTAGAAATCCTTTGAAATCTTTGGAAATCCTGCAAAATTCGTTGAAATCCTTTGCAATTTTTTATACATTTTAAAATCCGTTAGAATCTCTTAAAATCCTTTAAAATCTTTGGAAAACGTAAAGATCAATATTTAAAAATCTGCCCGCTGCGCGGGCACATTCTCATCGCGCGCTATGCGCGCGGCTCGCAAGTTTGAGCGCGCCTGTAGCGCGCGACTTTTGGTTCTCGCGCTTTGCGCTTGATAATATATTTACCTCGCGCTATACTCTCGAGCATTGTATTCCTCCCACATTTGTGCTCAAACCTTTCAAAATTAAAGGTTAAATCATCGACAACTGTAATTTGGTGATTGTGAATTCTCTTTTTTAAAGCTCCTTCGGCTTTAACGAACACATCCTCATCACGTATGTGCTTCGCACTTGATTTGGTCCAAAATGTGAACTTTTCTACATTATGTTCAACACTTTTATATCAAATGTATGTTACATTTATTTATAAACCTCGGCCTGGGCTTGCTTATTCAGATATTGCAAAATAAAGTACAAATTTTATTTATCATGATTACTTTAATATTTGTTTCTTATTTTACATTAAATTTTATTCTCAACTACCCTGTAAAATGTATAATTCCAATAAATTTATATTATTACAATTCATAATATGCATTGGTATTGAAACATACGTATTTTCATTGCCTTGTTTTTATAATTGATAAAACGTGCGCATCCTATAAGAAAAAAATAATAATTTTGTTAATAAACATTTTATTGCATTTTGTGTCGTTTTTCAATGTGTATTTTCAATGTTATTTTTTACGATTTAAACTAAAAATACGCATCCTAGCATAAAGTGGTTTTGTGCAAATTTGTAGATATAACTTAGGCGAAAATTTTTGTTAAATAAAATGTTATTTGTAGCTTGTGTCCTTTTTCCAAAAATTTAATTTTTTTTATGTTTAATATATTTTTATGACAAGAGTTTATAAAAAATTTGTACTTTATTTTGGGTGAATAACTTTTGTCTATTAGTTTTTTTTCGTAATTTGTGTTGTTTTCCAAAAAATTTAATTAAAAAATTTGTAATGTTATTTTTTACGACTAAAACACAAAACTACGCGTCCTATCAAAAATATATTCGTGAAAAATTCGTAGCTCTTTTTTGTGTGAACAATCTTTGTCTTATTTTTTGTCGTAGCTTGTGTCCTTTGTCCAAAAGTTTAATATTTTATTTTTAATGCTGTTTTTTACGAATTTTTACAAAAACTACTCGTCCTATCAAAAAGTTATTAGTAACAAATTTGTAGATCTTTTTTGAATGCCCAAGTTTTATCTATTTATCCTTTTTCGTATCTTGTATAATTTGACCGCAAAATGGAGTTTTTGATTTTTCATTCTTTTTTTGTGCGATCAAAATTTCAATTTTGGATTTTTCAAGAAAATTCAAAAAGTTGTTTGGCTTAAAATTTTCATTTTCGTTTTTTTTTTAATTTTGTAAATGCTATAACCCTGGTAATTTATTTTTTATCGCAAAAAGTCATTAGGATAAATTGTTCGTTTTTTTAAATACTACGAACAGCCGGGCATAGAATTTTCAAATTCTAAAAAAAGTGATCTCAAAAATTTGGAATATGCTTTAACTTTTTGAATTTCTTACAAAAATGGCTGTATAACGAACTTGACCTTTATTTTAGGGTAGTAAAAGACTATGCCAAAGGACAATCCAATCTGTCAATTCTTTTGAAAGTTATCGTGCTCACAGACAGACAGACATACATAATACATACATACATACATACAGTAGACACATCCGTATAAACCTGTTTTTCGGGTTCAGGAGGTCTCAAAACGTGGATATTTTACAAAAACGGGGGGGGGGGGCAAATTTTTCGCAAATCTAATACCTTCTCTGATGAGAATGTAAAAATATAAATTGTTTAAATCCCTGTAAATCTTGGAAATTCCTTGAAATTTTAGGATATTTAAAAAATCCTTGAATCTTGTTAAATTCCTTGAAATACCTTCAAATCCCTTGAAGTCTTTGGAATCGATAGGAATCCCTTAAAATTTCTTTTTATTTAATTTATATTCCAAAGTTCACTAGAAATCCCTTGACATGTTTGGAAAACATAAAAATCCTGCAAAATCTCTTGAAATGTTTAGACATTTTTTTAATCCGTGGAAATATTTGTAATCTTTTAAAAACCGATAAAATCTTTAAAAATTAGTTTAAATATTTAGAAACTCCATAAGATCCTTTTTAAGGCTTGAAACCCGCGAATGTCTTTCGAAATTTGTTTAAATCCTTTAGAATTCCGTAGAAATCTTTATAAATCTCTTGAAAACCGATGAAATCTTTTTAGATTAGTTGAAACATTTGGAAAACCTTAAAATCCTAAATTCCGTGGAAGTCCCTCAAAATTGGTTGGACTCCTTTGGAATCCCTTAAAACCTTCTGTTATGTTTGGAAATCTAAGTTAAGTAAATAAATAAATCATTCGTTCCTACTTTCTCTAGTTTTTACCAATTCTTCCAATATTTCATACTTTCTTTATTTTAATACTGTTTTTCTTATAATGATTTTTCTAGAATCGTAAAAAAAAAAAAAAAATTCATTATCGGAAAATCATTATGGACCTATACTGAATTTCCTGTAATATGTTTTCGTGAGGGGGGATTACTATGTGTTGTAAAAGATTGCAAGAGATTGCAAATGATTACTGAGAGAGCCTACACCAGATTGCAGGAGTAATTAGCCCTTCGATAAAATCTTACCATTAATTATAAAACTGGACAACTTTTTTTTGCAGAACTATTTGCGTATCCGATGAAAATAGTTCTTCTGGAACGCCGCCTCCTTTGCCACCAAAAAGAAGAACCCGAGCTCAACAATTGCTTGATGAGACAGAAGGTCTTTTAACAACTAGTCTCGACAGGGTCTCGCTTCGTAGCAGATCTCCAGAGGACTCGTCATCTCTCCTTAGTGCATCTGCTGGAAGTTTAGATTCTGCACTAAATCATTCGAGAGATGAGGATGAAATCCGAGCAATTATGGGACCAAACGACGAGTCTCTCAATGACAGTATGGATCTCAGTTTAATGGCAACGATTCAAGGTATTTTTTATTTATAATTTCTACGCCTTTTTCACTTGTTTTGTATTTTTATCCCGAAATACGTAATTTCAATTGAGATAGACGGTAGACGCATAACGCTAAGCTAAAGCTTCTAATTTAGAATGGACGTCTGTCCAAAATGTAAAAATATTTGTAATTCAATATTCTGTGTTAGATGCACAAAACAAAAAATGGTACTAATATTTTGCAACTGAAAAGTCAGCCAGTCCGTAATTCTGAATTTTTTTTTGTTCTAAAATTTTATTTTAAAAAATGAGTCAAAGCAGTGCAAATTTTAATTTTAATTCTAACTAAATGGAATCGTTTGTAATTATTATAAATCCTTCCCAAATCAAAAATAATGGATACAGAAAGGATCCGAATTTCAAAAGAAAATTAAGCCTTGAATAAAATATCAGCAAGGTAATCTTCAAATAAAAAATAAATGTACATAACTCAAATTGGAAAAGAATTGACACTAAAAACTTGTCTGATTTAAAATAATTGATAATCTTTATTAGAGTACTTGACATTTTGATATGTAACTAGAATTCAAATTCCTCTAAATTTGGATGCTTTTTAAAGCTTATACAAAATTGGCATTTGGTTTATCTCAAATAAAATGTAGATGTTTGTCAGCATTTAACTGAAGGCTCAAAATGTCAATTTAATCGGTTTTTTAGGTAAAAAGCCATTGAAAAATACAGGACTTTACTTGTAAAAATGACAAAAGTTGCAAATCTGAGATTTAAACATTATTCATGAATGTAATTACAAAGTTTTCTTTCTTGCAAATATTTTAAACTAAAAATCCAATCCGATTGAAAAGAAGACAAATAGAAAGGGTTCCATTTTTTAAGGAATCAAAATTTCTAATTTGAACATAATTCTACTCACAGAAATTTATTTTCTATTCATTTAAATTAGAACTATCTTACATTCAAAATAATAAATCATTGCAATAATTAGATAATGTGTAAGCTTTTTATTACAGGAAGATAATTAATTATATTTGTTGGAATTATGTTTTTCAATTTAAAGACAACTAAATTGAAAGGTTTTATTACTATTTAACATAATTAAAATTATCAAGATTTAGAACTATTATTATTATTCAAAATAATATTTACATTGTCTTTTTTCTTCTTTTCTTAAAATTTCACTATTTTTTGAAAAATATTCTCTATTTTGTTTAGGAATAAGGAGTCTGAGGTCTATTATTACCAAGACTTATAAATATTTATGAACAAGATATTAAATTTCCTAGTTTCTCTAGTTAATTTACAAATACTTCATACAATTTGTTAAGAAATGTAAATTTGTGATTTGCAAATTTCTTAAAACGACCAGAACCTGAAGTCATTTTATACCTAACCACATATTAAAATTTTTTATTAAAATCAATATTGGCTGAATGAAAAATATAATGCGTGTGAACTTGTTCCCCCACTTTCAAAATTTCACATTTTTTTTAGAATTTTGACATCCTTTTGGATAGTTCATGAGTTCTCGATAACTATTAGAAATAGTTGTGGCATTTAAGTGGGCAAAAAATCGAGTTTTCAAAACTGGGGGCTAAGTAGAATTAGTATAGTTCTGAAGTTTCTGACGTTTTTCGGAAATAGTTCCAGCAAATTTCACAAAAAAAAATTTTTCGAAAAAATAGTCATCCCCTACTTTTCAGAACTTTTATTTTTTTGCACATTCCTTTACATCCGAAAGTGACACAAAAAATGTATTAGTTTCAGGAGTTCTGATCATAGCCCCCCCCCCCCTTACGCGAAGAATTCTGTAAAAGCTCGTATAACCCTTTTTGGTCAACTCAAAGTCCAAAAAACTAAAGCAGTTTAAAGTCACCTAAAAATTTTGAATTTAAAAATGTTAACAGTTCCAGAAGATCTAATTAGAGTTCTGTTCTCATCCCAGGAGAATTCTATAAGAAACTCGTATAACACTTCTTCATCAATTCAAAATCCAAAAAGCTACAGCAGTTTAAAGTGACTCCTAGAACTGATAAAATGTTTAAATAAAAATTTGTTGGGTCATTTTAAACTGCTGTAGCTTTTTGGATTTCGAATGGATGAAAAAGTGCAAATGCTATACGATTTTTAATAGAACTCTTCCGGAGGGGAACAGAACTTCAATCAAATCTTCTAGAACCAGTAAAAATTTTAATTGCAAAATATTAGCGGCAATTTAAACTGCTGAAGATTTTTGAATGTTGGATTGATTAAAAAGTGCTATAAGAGTTTTTTTATTAAACTCTTTTAGTGGGTGGGGCTGGAGGGGGTGGGGGGAACTCTGATCAGATCTCGTGGAACTATTAAAATTTTGAAATTCAAAAATTGTTGGTCACTTCAAACTGCTGTAGCTTTTTGGTTTTGGAATCAATGAAAAAGTGCTAATGCTATAAGAGTTTGTGATAGAACTCTTCCGAAAGGGAAGAGAACTTCAATCGTTCAAAATACCCATAGATTTCCAACAAATAAATATATTTTCGATTTCTTTGAAGCATAGTCAAGAGAATTGTTTCTATTATTTGTAAAAAATCTAAAACCATACATATTGTTCCATTTATTGATTATGACGTCATAAAGCACTGTGTATGCATGTACAAACAACTCGGGTCTTCAAGGGTTAAACTGATGTAGCTTTTTTAATTTTGTATTGATGAAAATGTGCTGGCTGATGATATAAGATTTGGGGGTAATCTGGGGTAATTTGGGGGCAATTGAAACTACTGTAGCATTTTGGATTTTGAATTGATTAAAAAGCGCTAATTCTATAAGAGTTTTTAATAGAACTCTTCCGGAGACGGGTGAGCAGAACTCTAATTAGAAATCACGCCACTTTTGACGAAGATTTTGTTTAAATTAGGAAATTTTCAAAATGTTGTAACTTTAATGTTTCTGATTTTTTCCGAAATTATGTTTGCGTAGAACTCTAGAACTCTATTGGATCTAATGAATTGTGCAAAAAAATCAAATTTCGGAAAAGTGGGGGATGACTTTTTTTAGAACACATTTTTTTGTGAAATTTGCTGGAACTATTTTTTAAAAAGCAACAGGATCTTCAAAACTATGCCGATTGTACACATAACTCTAAAAGGATCACTTTTTCAAAATGCTGAGGGGGGGGGGGTGGACGAACGTAGGCCCCTATTTTGAAAAATCTATTTTTAGCCAACTTAAACATCAGAATATACATACAAGTTATCGAGAACTCTAGAACTATCCAAAAGGATGGCAGAACTCTAAAAAAATTTAAAAATTGAAAGTGGGGGTACAAGTTCACACGTATAAAAATATAATCGTAAAAAATTGTTTCTTAAGTCGAATGCATTTTTTCTTTTAAAATTCAGAAGGGATATATAATAATAAGATTCTGCGACACCTTTGTGTTTATTTTCGTCCAGGTTTTTTCGCAAACTTAGTGATGATGCATTCAAAAACTCGCTCGCCTTTGCGTGGGATCTGTACAATATCTGTGATCTCTGCATTGATGCAAGGAAATAATTTCTGGAAGTATATGCATGTTGTCGTACGATCGTGCAAAAACCTTGCCATATGTGAGCGAAGGATACATAAATGCTTAGTCAGCGTTGACTCTCAACTGGTGAAGCTGAAACTGAAACGGGCAGTTGAATCTCAAGCCTCCGAAGATCAAGACAGACTTGAATATTTATAACACATCAATTGTCTCAAGAATTATTTTCAAAAACGAGTAAAATCGTTAAAAATGGATCGAATTAATTCTCCAGTGAATAGGAACAAAAAAATCGATTCTGTCCTTTCAAAATTAAAAAATCGTACGTTGTAGTGCGTGGGTGATAATTTAATTTATTGATCAACCTGATTTTATCCATTTTAAAGAATTAGTTGTTTTGGCAATTTATATTATAAGGAGTTTGTAAGCATTTATTTCAAGCTGGAAATATTTAGTATCAGAAGTTTTTTTTTTTAATTTCTTTCTGAAAATTATAATTTAATTTAAAGTCTAAAAAGTCGAGTCTCGGAGAATCTTCAAATTGAGTTTGATTGTTTAGGCATGCAAGTTAATGGAACGTCTCATTGCGGTTGTTGGGATGGTTCGGAAACAAGTTTACGAAGCACTATGTTGCTAGGTCAGCAATCTCAACAAGAAATTCTCAGTCCCTTTACCGGTATGTAATTTGATTTATGCATGAACAAATCTTTTATGCATTTCCGACCGATGGGCGATTATATTTCTTCTCGTTTTTCTTTCTTTTCTTTTCGTGTATTTAACAACTCTAACATTAATAACACTATTAGCACCCCAGCACTACACTTTGAGGACCTGAGATAGTTCAGATATTTGCAACATTTATAAAAATAAGAAAAGATCCAATGACTGTTTTATTTTCTGGCTAAAAAACTATGATAATATAATTGAGAATAACAAATAATGTTTGAAAGGAAAACCCGAAATCTAAAATTAAAGAGAACTCTTGAAATAGACTGACTTAGTGACGATGATGTGGGAAGTTAGTAAATACTGAATATATTCATAAATGAGTATTTATTTTTGAAATGCAGATTTATTTCAAGAGGCGATTAAAACAATTAAGCAGTACACAATTTCACATTTTTGGAATCCCATGGCCGAATTATAAAGAATCGTAAGATTTTGTACTCTTGTCACCATCCCTTAACAATGTAAACTAAGAAATTGATTTTGAAACGATTTAAAGTGGCTATGATTTGTACATTTACAATAAAGAAATTATTTAAATTTTACCAAAACACTTTTTTGCTCTACAGAAAACAGGCTGGGTTACTACTGGACCGGGAAACTAAAAAAACCTGATAAATGATAGTAAATTTATTTCTTTACCGGAAATTAAACAAATCATGCAATTTTGAATAATTTCGAATTAAAATTCTTTGAATTCGAAAAATTAAATTTGAAACATTTTCATATAAGAAATCATGTAGTTTACAGTGCGTAATTCGACAGACCTTTACTTTTAAAATTTATAATTTTTCAGTCTTATTTTCTGATCGTTCATTTTCAAATGAAAAAATTGGTTAATTTATTCTCTACGGCTTTAACATTTAAAAATTAAATGTACTTATGCTACAATTTTGATAGTAAAACATTTCAAGACGATTATCTGTAAACATGAATTTATTGCATATTTTTAAAGTTGATCTATAATGTTTAAAATTGAATGATAATGGGCTTCAAAACTTTAAGAATGGATAATTCTAAATATTTTCAAAATTAAAACGATTTTCGAATTCAAACTTAAAAATTGTACTGTTCCAAATCGAAAGCCTTAATTAGTGGAAAATTTCGGATTGAAGCTTTTTCAATTATTTTCAATTTTCAAATAATTTCAAATTTGTAGATTCATAAGTAGACGAAACTAACAAATTGAAGACGTTTTAAATTCAACAATTTCTAATTGAAGATTTCAGACGATTGAGTAAACCTGATTTTTGGCACGACAACTTCCTAAAATGTTTCGATTTCAGAAGGGTTCTACTTTGACTGCTCTAAATTTCACTTTAGTTTTATTTACTTCAAATTAAAAAATGTTCAGCTCAATATATTTATATTTTTTTAAATATTTTAATGATCAGGAAAAATGCTTTGCAAAGCACAATTGGCAGGTATCAGGGAAATAGATTTTGAGGATAAACTTCCAATTTTCCAACTCGCTGACTAACATCTCGTTTATGTTTTATGTCGACAAACCTTTTACCTTTTCTGCAGAAATTTCGAACGGTATTTCGTTTTATTGTTGCAGGCATCGATGCGAAAATGGAGCGGCTATCGACACAAACCCAAGAGTCCGGTTTCGTATCAATGCACTCGCAGAGAAGTTCTTCTCAAAGCTACACTGCATCGAGTATGACTTCGAAAAGGTCTTCGCAGCAGAGCAGTATCAGCTACAATTCCCAGTCGTTTAGTTCTCAGCAACAATCGTTTTCGCAGCAGAAACTGGCTGCCGATAACAATGGCACAGTTTTCTCACAGAAAACGATAACCAGTTCGAAAAGTTCTGTCAGCACGACAAACATAACTGGTAGCGGAGATCCAACTCTCTTGGAGAAACTGGTAAATGTGGGTGTTGTGTGTTGTTTTATTTTTATTTATTCTACTTTACGCCTTCCGCTTAACCTTAAGTGCCGCCCCTAAATCCTCTCCAATTTTGTCCTTCAGTTTTTGTCACGATTTTTATGATCGAGATAAATAAGCACGAATTTATCTGAAAGTTTCTTTTATTTTTTGTCTGTCAAGTTGCTTGACTGATTTTATAGTTTGTTTCTTTATTTGGGTTTGACATTGGAGAGTAGTGGTAATTAGTCATTTCGATTTTTGAGTAGCACCCATTCCTACACAAAATATTTTCTTCACCAAATATATCCTACGCAGAAATAGTCATTATTTTATTCTAAAAATGTTCTTAAAGCATTGTACACAAAAATATTATATATTATTATATTATATTGTTTCATAATTTGCCTACACAAAATGCATTCTACCGAAAATATTAAAAAACGTAAATAAAATACTTTCTGCACAAATATTATGTAAAAAAACTTTTCCTACTCAAAACAGATTTTTCACAAATTATACACTATCGGGATTATAAAAACAGACTTCACACTCTGTCCCCTATAATAACGCGACTTTTCACGAAAGTATGGAAATAATAGGGGAAAAAGTTCTTTTAAATAAAATTAATGTTTAGGTACCATATTAAACTTAAGATGAAACGCTCAAGATTTTTAGTCGTAATATATTGCATTTTCAACAAAATAGTTGAATTTTGATCTAAAAAAGATTAATTTTCTATCAAAGGAAAGAAATTTTAAACGAAAGAGTAGAGTTTTCAAGGTAAAAAGTCGAATTTTTTATCAAACAGTTGACATTTGAAACCGAAAGATGGATTTTCAACAAAAAAGGTAATTTTGAACCAAATGGTTGAACTTCCAACCCATAAAGACGAATTTTCAACAAAACAGTTGAATTTTTAGAAAAGAAAAATGACTGTAATAAAATTGTTGAATTTTTTAACAAAATAATTATATGAATGAATGAACGAATGAACTTTCAACCAAAAATAGTTGGATTTTCAACCAAAGATACGAATTTTCATCTAATATGATGAATCTTGAACTGGAGTACTTAAATATTCAGTTAAAAAAATCGATTTTCAACAAAAAAAATAAACGAGTATTCAACGCTGGAAATCAATTTCTTTAAAGTTTTTCTATAATTGCAAACGAAGAATATTAATTTTAGAACAAACATTTGTATTTTTTACCAAATAATTGAACTTGCAACCTACGAAGATGAATTTTCATCCAAATGGTTGAATTATCAAATAAAAAAGATTAAACATCAACTAAAAACAGTTGAATTTTTAACCAAATAGTTTTATCTTGAAGCGAAAAGAACTTTAGAAAAGCAGTTAAATTTCCGACCAAAAATTAGGACTTTTTAACAAAATAGTTCAATTTTCAATTCAATAATTCAATTATTAACAAAATAGTGAATTTTTAACCCATAAAGATGTATTTTCAATTAAAAAAGAAAACTTTTCCACCATGTAATGTAATTTCCAAATAAAAAAGATAAATATTCAACGAAAAATGGTATAGTTAAATTTTCAGTTGAAAAAAATTAATGTTCAACAACAACAAAAAAAACGAATTTTCAACAATAGTTAAATTTAATCAAAAAGATAAATTCTCAACAAAAAATATAATAGTTGATATTTCAACAAAATTTTAATTTTCAATCAAAACCAGTTGAGAAAAAAAATTTCAACCACATTGCTGAATTTTTAACTCAAAAAGGCAAATTCTGTACAATGCAGTTGAATTTTTAATCCAAAAAGATGAATTTTCTGCAAACCACTTGAATTTTCGATCCAAAAATAATAATTTTTAACAAAAAAAATTAATTTTCAAACAAATAATTAAATTTTCAACCAATAAAATGAATTTTTAATAAAGTAGTACAATTTTTAACAAAACAAGATGAATTCTCAGCGAAAAATGTAATATTTGAATTTTTAACTAAAAATGATTGATTTTCAGCCAGAAATGGAATAGGTCATTTTTCAGTTAAGTAAAATAATTATCAAACAAAAATAGATGATTTTTCGTTACTTTTTCAACCAAGAAAATTAATTTTTATCAAAGTAGATCAATTTTCAAACAATAGTTGAATTTTGGACAAAAATGTTGACATTTTAACAAAATAGTTTAATTTTCAACAAACTAATTCAATTGTCAACGAAATAGTAACATTTTTAACCAACAGAGATAAGTTTTGAACCAGAAATATAATAGACTTTACAATTCAAAAGAATATACTTTCAACAAAAAATAGTTGAATATCTTTCCCCAGAATATCTTCCCCCAGAATATCTTTCCCCAGAATATCTTCCCCCAGAATATCTTCCATAGAGTAGGAGCAATATTTAAATAAAAGGAATAATTATTTCATTGCATTTAGCATCTAGTTTGTGTAGATAATATTTGATTTGCGGGTTTTAATATTTTGTGTAGAATATGTTTGTGTAGAAACAGCGTTTTCCCTACAATGTTAGAGGGTGGTCTCTAAAAAATGAGACTGAATTTCTTTTTTGACTGGGACTTTTTTTAATTCTTTGTTTTTAATTAAAAATCTATCCAATAATTTTAAATGTGACTTGCTATTATATGAAATAATATTGTAATCTTGAATTGGTCAGTTTTAATTTTTAAGGATATACACTAGGGTGGGTTAAAAAAACAAATTTTAGAAATCGAATTTGGAACTATGTGAAAAAGTAGTGTACTGGGGCCCTAAATAAGTATTCATTATTTATTGTCGATTGATTAAGGCCTTCTGAGCGCGCGTTATGAAAATGTGTTTGAAAAAATTATCATTTTCATAGATTTGATATTATTGTGTGTTTCCATTTTTTTAAATATTCTTCGGGGTCTTCCTCGTCTCCAAAAATTCTGAGAGTTCATTAATGAACGTTCTCTAGGAAATAATTTAGGTTGAGTAGAACCCTGTTTTCAAAAAACATTTTTTAAATCTACAGAATCGTCGGGAGAATTATTTAAGATATTTGAGGCTTTTCTACTCATACAAATACACTAGAAAAACATTTGACATGCTTGGAAATTAATAAATGTAAGCACAGTAAATTTTTGAAAAACTGAGTTTTGTGTTTTTTCAAATTATCTATTTTCAAGCATATCAAATTTTTTCTAGTGTATTTGTATGAGTAGAAAAGCCTCAAATATCTGAAATAATTCTCCCGACGATTCTGTAGATTTTAAAAATGTTTTTTGGAAACAGGGGTCTACTTAACCTAAATTATTTCCTAGAGCACATTCATTAAAGAATTGTCAGAATCTTTGGAGACGAGGAATACCCTGAAGAACATAAAAAAATTTAAACACACAATAATATCAAATCTATTAAAATTATCATTTTTTCAAACCCATTTTCATAACGCGCGCTCAGAATGCCTTAATCAATCGACACCAAGTAATTTATACTTTTTTAGGGTTCTAATAAACTGCTTTTTCACATAATTCCAAATTCGATTTTTAAAATTAGGTTTTTTCTCCCCATCCTAATATACACTTATCTCAATTTCAAAAATTCAACAAATTCTAATTTGAACATGAACATTACAAATTATAATAATATAATTTTAAATTGAAGACGCTAGAAGTTTAATAACTTTCAGTTTTTTTGCATAAATTGGTTAATTTTAAACTGTCATTTTTTTAAATGTAATCATTTAAAATTAAATCCTTCAAAATCATAACATTTTATTTCAAATTAGAAGAAAGAATTTTTATTCGAAATATTTCAATGTGGAAAATTTTTTTATTGTAAAGTTTAAAATTGTTTGATTTGAATTTAAATGATAAAAAATTCTGCAATTTAAAAAATCAGACCTTCTAATGTTTGAGATTTAAATTGTCCAATTTTTATTATGATCGCTTTAAATTCAGAATTAGATTCGTTAATTTCAAAAATACTTATTGAAAATTTCAAATGATAACCTATTTAGTTTTGAAGGCTTGAATTTGAAAATTCAAATAGCTGAAAAAAATGTTTGAAAGCCGTAAAAAAAAGTCGGGTTTTTTGAGTGGCCACCCTGAATGCCCTCATTTCAATTTAGATCTAACGGGGAATCTTTGCAGGAATCGCAAATCGTAATGATGAATTTTTAATAAAGTTTAAAAAGTTTCGGCATAATATAGAATTGACACTTATAAAAAAAACTTTTTTTTACAAAAATATTGTTGATACATTTATTTATTATGATCTATAATATAAAAATAAATTGAGAGAAGAAAAAATTATTGTTAAAAGTCTCTAAATGTGAATGTTGTCAAAGACTTCAGATTTCAGGGGGCTTTTATTAAAAACTGTTCCAGAGGGTTATGAATTAGAAAAATTTATAAAAAAAGGTTTAAAATAAAGGGTTTTCTGATAAAATTAAATAAAACAAAAGGGACATATCTCTCAGGAAAGGGAAGATTCGCGATTCTAGTAGGATAATCTCCTACTACAAAATTAAATTGAAACTCGTTTAAAAAATAAAATTCAATTTGATTTTAGGAAATTGAAGACTGTTTAGCACTGGATGCGAATGGTATTCCCCCGGCTCTTCCCGAAAAAAGGTCAAAGCGTAGAAAAGAAAGGCATCCCTCTCAATATGACAATGTGCCCGAAAATGAACATTTATCAACCTGTAGTCTTCATAGCAATGGCGAGAGCTACGATTCTAGCAAACCACCTCCTCTACCAATTAAAAAAAGACACAGTAAGTAAATTTTATTTTTAATCAAGTCTTATATCTTAGAAAAATAATAAAAATAGAGTCGACTTCTAAAACAGAAAAGAAAATGTAAAAGCAAGGGAAATTCTTCTTAGAGGAGATTAATTTGTTCTTTATTAGACGAAAACTCAAAAAATGAAAGTAGGTGACATTTTTTTTTTTTTTTGAAACTGACCAAATGTTTTGTATCCCCCAGTGTTCCAATCTGTGGCTTATTCCGGTAAGTGGGATCCTACCCACTAGTCGATATTCTCGGCAATCATTCTCATGCTAAGTCGCAATTATTTGACGTCCATACGGTTTTTCATTCGAGCTTTGTACGGCATGTTTGCTGTTTTTCAGTTTTTCTTCATTTTACGTTGAGCACTAGGTCAACGAGTTTGGCACATCATTACTACATTATGAAGCTTGCGTTTTAATTAATACGTTTAGGTTCTTGCTTATTCGCTGAATCATCAATTTTCAACTGGCTGTAATAATTTCAGTAGTTATCAAATTTCAAATACTTGCAACTCAAACTTTTTTTCTGTAATTCCAGTTCTACCCTTACGAAAAAATATTATAGGAAAGTCATTGTAGGCCTATAATTAATTTCCTATCATTTTTTAACGATTCTAGGAAAGTCTTTATAGAAAATTATTATATGGAAAAAGATTATAGGATAATCAGCATTAGAATAAATAATACAAAACTATTAAAGAATTTAATGTAAAAATTAGACAAACTACAAAGGAAAAATAGCGATTCGGCACAAATAAACTTTACACGCTAAAAATCTGTGAATTTCCATGATATCTTTAAAATAGCTTAAATGTCATTTAAATTTATGAGCATTTTTTGGAATTTCAGGAAATGTCTTGATAACTTTGGGTGTTTTTTTCAATCCATTAAAATCTTTAAAATCCATAGAAATCCCTTCAAATTTTGTAAGCCTTTTTGAATTCCTTTCAAATTTTTGAAATAGTTAGAAATCTGTAGAAATCATTTATTAAAATTTCTTGAAACAAAAAAAAATGTATTCCCTAAAGTTGTCTAGAAATCCCATATAATGCAGCTTAAAGTCTTTGAAAATCCTTCCTTGTAGGAAATCTCTCGAAATTCCCTCTAAACCCATTGAAATGATTGAAAGTCCTGTAAAATCCCTTAGATCTGGTGAATTTCTTTGAAGTCCTTTGAAATCTTTGGAAATCCTACAAAATTCTTTGAAACTCCTCAAAACTTTTGAAATCTCTTGAAATTATTTGGAATCTTTTAGAATAACTTAAAAGCTTTCAAATCCTTTAAAATTTTATAAGTTTCTTCATATCCCCTGAAATTTTTGGCATAAGTAATATAGAAATTCGTTGAGATACTTTAACATCCATTGAAATCGTACAATTCCATTAAAATAAATAGAAATCATTTGAAATCCCTTGAATATAAATAAAAATTAACGTATTCTTAATTAACTTATTCTGAAAACCCGTACAAATTCATATAAATCTTTTAAATCCTTGGAAATTTCGTGAAATTCCATTTTATTTCATTTATTCTCCAAAGTTCTCTAGAAATTGCTTAAAATTGTTCTTAAAATCTGTGGAAATCCTACAAAATTCTTTGATATTCATGTAATTTTTTTGGATTCTGTTACAATATTTTATAATATCTTTAAAATCCCGTAAGTCCCTTGCAGTAATTAGTTGTCTTATAAAATCCCTTAAATCATGTGAAATTCTTTTAAATTCCTTCAAAATCTTTAAAAATCCTACAAAATTCTTTGACATACCTTGACCTTTTTTTAATTACTTGAATTTCTTTGGAATCTTTTAAAATAACTTGAAATTCTTTGAAATCTTTCAAATTCCTTCAAATCCCTTGAAATTTTTTAAACCAGTAGAAATTCCGTGAAATAATTTGAAATCCTACAGTGCGTTGGCTAAATAAATCATTTAGTTGTAGTTTATATATTTTTTGCATCACTTCTTTCGATATTTTAACATTAATCATTTTTATACTGATTTTCTTATAATGATTTTCTATAATAATTTTTCTATAATAGCGAAAAAACCATAGACCGAATCTATTTCAAATCAGGCAGGTTCTCACACTTGAAGTCGCAGAATCTCTCGGGGACGAAATATGTTATTTTTTAGAGGAAATGAGGCGATAATGTATTTTTTTGATTTGAAAAAAAATCTATGAAGTTATGCGTATTTGAATTTTGTGCTTTCTTTTTCAATAATCCAAAAAAATTTCTTTAAACCTCTATAACTATTGACTTAGTTGAGATATTTATCGTTTTCCTTTTGATTCTGATAGCGTTTATCGTTTTCTTTTGAAATCAACTGGAAATTTTTTAAAAAGGTTCAAAATTACCAAAATGACGGTGGTCTTTATGAAAATATTAAAAGCCGAGTTTATCAAAAATACCCACACTTGTATTTTTTGAGAATTTTTTGGTTGAATTTGGCCTTCTATAAAAATATATCCTGTGAGTTTTATGCCGGCTAAAGAACTTTTGTTTACAGGAGAATTTTCTTCATAAAATCAAACCTTCTCATTTTTCTCGCATTGTTCAAGAGAACAATTCGAAAAATATATTCTTCGGAAAAAAATTCTCCCAGCCTTAAAAATGGTTTAGCACGCACAGGCAGAAGCTGTAAAAAAATATAGGAAACAATAAAAAAGTGGGAGTTTCCAGAAAATATTATATATTTTTTTCTTAGAATTTCTGCTAATATAAGGAGGGCATCCTATCATTTGTATGCAGGCTAAACCATTTTTGAGGCCGGGAGAATTTTTTTTCCTCAAAATATAATTTTGGAATTTTTCTAGTAAACAATGCAAGATATCACAAACGTGCAAAAGGTATTTTCTGTATACATTTTTTAGATGTGCAAACTTTTGTTTGAACATTTTTTCGTATCCGTCGTTGTTTGCGAGACAAATCAGAAAATTCGATTTTATGAAAAAAAGGTCTTTTATCCACAAAAGTTAATTTACCTGCATACAACTTACAGGATGTCTTCCTCATAGAAGGCTAAATTGAACAAAAAAGTGGTAAAAAATATGAGCGTGAATTTTTTTGAGTAAATCTACGTGCAATGTTTTCATAAAAACCGCCGCCATTTTGTTAATTTTAAGATGAAAAAACAAAGTTTGGGGTTTTTTTGTTTTTTTTTGAGAAACAAGGCACAAAATTCATAGACATTTTTTTCGCCAATCGGAAAAATACATATCGCCTAATATCCTCTGAAAAACAACATATTTCGTCACCGAGAGATTCTGCAACTTCAAGTGTGAAACCTCAGCCTGATTGAAAATAATTTCGGCCTATAAGAAATTCATTATAGGAAAATCATTACAGACCTATACTGAATCTCCTATAATAATTTTTTCGTAAGGGTAATAGATAAAATAAAATTTTCTTACAATTTAAAGTGAAATATATAAACACTTCTAGCTTCATTAAAGTTGGTGCCACAGATCACGAATCGCATTCAGTTTATCATCATTGCATCCTTTTCTTAACCATTTTAATTCTAATCGATTTCGTTTTTGCCGGGAGTATTAATCAATAGAAACAATCGATACGTTCATTTTGATGAAACTGTTTTATATCATAAATGCTTTGCTTGTATTTTTGCAATAAGTGTCTACACATATTTTACACCACAAACATAACAGTGTTCCAAACAATGAAAATAAAAAGAATAAGTCAATTCTGAGTATTTATAATCGACATCTTTTCAGTCATGGCGTATATGGAGATGTTTGGAAATTGCTCGCACAGTAACAACGACTTTATCTCGGATTTGGGAACGAGACATTCGATGGCAGCTTACAATACGATGCAGGCCGAATGGCAGCAGCACGAAATGTCTTTGACAACAACGCAATCTTGTTCCTTCATGACCCAAACGATGACAAGCTTGCACGACAGTTCGAGGTGAGCATATTTGGTCAATGTTGACTTTTTACAGAGAGGAATTTTAAAATAAATAAACATCACTTTTATTTCTGGACAGCATTTCCGTTACCACGACACCTTCGATCAAGGAAGTCGTCTGCAATTCTGGTCTGCCTCCAGCATTACCGCCGAAAAGATCTCGTTCTATTAAATCAAGAGTAACTCCACCCCCGATTTCACCCAAACCCACTGTCAGCATGCAAAGTGTCCACATACCCGAGACAATTTCGACTTCGACTCCCCTCAAGATTGAAGATTCCAAATGCAGAACGGAATCGAAACCAGTTACGCCTTCCACTCCAGTTTCGTTGGTAAGTTATTTTGTTTTTGCGTAAGAGTTTTTAGAAATGGGAGTCATAAAGGGGTGGCTAGAGAGTTTCAAATTTGGAAAGTGTGTGGAATTTTTTAAAATTTTTTGTAAGGTCTTGGAAGATCTAATTGTACATTTCTGGGAACTCCTTTACCAATACCTGCTGAAAAAGATTAATAGGATTTGAGGAAGAAAAAAATGTATACTTTCCAATCGGTTTTCTGTATCCTCAATTTAAAGAATTTCCTTTATATTTCTATCAAACGCTTTTGGTAGAAAGTCTATCAAAATGAGTAATCAATTAATTAGGTTTATCGGAAGTGTTTCACGGTGTTCCGCTATAAATGCAATAAATTTCTATCAAACATTTAGATATAAATGCTATTGAAATGCTATACTTTTTTGGATACAAATTCAATTCAATCCTATCAAATATGCTATTCCAAATTCCTAACAATTTCCATACACTTTTTTTATAGAAAACAAATCAAATCTGTCGGGAAATCTTATACTTTCGTATCAACATTTTCTCATTGAAACCAGTGGTGTAGTCGAGGCCAGGCGAGCCCTAGCGCCGCCAGGATACTATTTTCGAAGACCTGGCGACGCCAGGCCGCTTTCTTGTCGCACGAAAAATTGTTCTAGTTAACATTCAAAGGGATACAGTATGAAGAATTTAATTTTAAGACGGTAGGGAACTCACTTTATCTCCGAAATACGTTATAAAAATGTATTTTTCGCAATGGATCATAGATTATAATATCATTCGGAATTTCCTGACTACAGCGAATCATGCATGAGGCATTTTCCCAAGTTGTAAATTGATTCTGTTGACCTCGAGTTCTACTCCTCGAGAAATCTTATACTTTTCTACCAAGATATAGTGTCATTAAACCTCTTTTAAATCATATGCAAATTTTGATAGAAAAGTATAAGATTTCTCGACGGATAGAGTTGGATAAAAACTTTCAAGATTTTAGAACATAGCATTTGATACAAATCCGGTGCCAATAAGATTTGATTCAATTTTAATCAGAAACTATTGATAGAAAAATATAAGTTTTCTCGATGGATAGATTTGGATAGTTATTTCCGAAATTTTAGAAGATAGGATTTCGTATAAGTTTTGCATGGATAGGATTTCATGGTGGTTTAATAAAAATCTGTTGATAGAAAAGTATAACATTTTTCGATGAATGGAATTTGAAAGAAATGTCCTAAATGTTGTAAGATAGGATTTTATACAAGTTCTACGAGAAAAGATTCAATAGAGTTTCAATGAGAAATTGTTGATAAAAAAGTCTGCGATTTCTCAAAAGATAGAATTTGGCAGAAACATCCAAGATTCTGGGGCATAGGATGTGCTACAAATGGATAAGATTTGATAGAATTCCAATGAGAAGCTTTTGTTAGAAAAGTATAAGATTTCTCAATGGATAGAGTTGGATGAAAACTTCCAAGATTTTAAAACATAGTATTTTATGCAAGTCCTGTACCCATAAGATTTGATTCAAATTTATTCACAAAATATCGATAGTAATTATAAGATTTCTCGATGGATAGGTTTGGATAGTAATATCCGAAATTTCAGAAGATAGGATTTTATATAAGTTTTGCATGGATAGGATTTCATGGCTAGTTTGATAAAAATCGGTTGATAAGAAACCTATCACATTCGTTCATAACACCTTAGAATACTACATTTATTTTTATTTTGGCGTTTTATTCATTTCCACTTTTCCTACTTGAGTTGTTCTTGCAGAGAACGGCTCAATTTTTAAATTAGTATAATTTCCAAATAAAAAGCTTAATTTTTAATCGATTTTTTATTGAAAACCTTCAAAGTTAATAATTTTAAAGTAAAAGGGTTTGAAAACAGCAAATTTTAATTATGCACATTCAAGAGTTAAAAATTATTAAATAGAAAGCATTGATTATAATTTCCGATCCAATTTTCAAAGTTAACTAATTTTAAATTCAAAACACTAAAAATAAAAGAATTTTTAAATAAATAACCTTCAAGTCGAACAATTTACTAACTTCTGCTTGAATAATAATTCAAAGTAGAGATGTGGATGATTTTAAAATATTCCAAAATTAAAGTTATTGCGTTGGGAGGAAATTGGTTAATTTTATTGTAATTGACGAAGCTTTCGAATTTAAAGAGATTTAGAGTTTGAAAGTTTTCATTTTTGAAAATTTGAAAGAGTTTAGAATTTTTCCCTTAAAACGGAATGTAATTTCAAGTACTGAGATTTTCAATTTTGAAATCCAATTAATCTTAAATTGGATTAAAAAAATTGAAAATAAACTTCAATTGGAACATTTTAGATTTTCAAAGATTATTTGTGTAACTAACTACTTAAAAAAAATTCTAATTTAAAATCCTCTAAAACTCCCGAATTTTTTTATTTAACAAAAAAATTAATCTATAAAACACCTTGTATTTTGAATATAAATTCTATATTAACTCTACATAAATTAAAATTTTAACTAGATTTTATTTTATTAATTGTTTTTCAAATTCAGAACACAGGCTTTGAAATTACCTATTTTTGAAAGAATTTCAAATTAAATGTCTCATTTTGGATAATATTAAATTGAAATGTACGAAATCGTACAAAATATACATACCACATTGAAATATTTAAATTATTTTTACATTCTTATTCTAATTAGATATGTAGAAAATTATTCCGATGTAAAATACTTCAATTTTTAGAACAACAATGTACATACGGACAATTTATCGAGGCCAGCAAGTGACGCTCTCACGAATATATCCGTCGACGAAAACACTCTGGAATTACACGATGTGGAACAGGACGATAGCCTCTTAGACGAAATAGAAATTAACAAATACCTCGTGTTTAAAAAGCCTGAAGAAGACGGTCCTGATATTCGTGGAGGAAATCCGGACGCTTTGCTAATTCATGCCACCAAAGCCAACAAACATGGTATATTATCTATTATAAATTTTACGTCAGTCGCACACAATTTAAAAAAAGAATACCGATAAATTATAATATAATATCGTTACATCTGATAACAAAATATTATTAATCCAATTTTATAATTTTCCACATTGCTCATCAGACGAGAAGGAAACAGGTTCGTTAACTATATTAAAAATTCAGAATTTAATTAAATTTAAAAGCTCACTTGAACTGGAACTTTCTTTAAATTACAACAATCCTTGTGCGATATTTCAATAAATGAAAGTAAATAAGAATTCTGTGGATCCTATAGTTTCGAAAGTATCAAGCTGACTTTCTTTTACAGATTTCTTGTACCAGGAAGCATTTTTGACAACATATAGGACTTTCATGTCGCCTCTGGATCTCATCAAGAAATTACACAGGCGACACCAACGTTTTTCTTGTTCGTCAGACGTAGTAAAACAAAGAGCTGCGAGAGAGGCTTTCTCTCTTCTCGTCAGAGTTGTTAGCGATCTAACGTAAGTATTTTCTATCATATCTCTCACGAAAAAATATTATATGAAATTCAATACAGGCCTATAATTAATTGCTTATAATTTTGTCGCGATTATAGAAAAATTATTGTAGAAAATCATTATAATAAAATCAGTGTGGAAATAATGTTACAATATTGAAAGAAGTGATGGAAAAAACAGAGAAACTACAAGCGAATCATTTATTTATTTATTACATTTAGGATTTTAAGGGATTTCACTGGATTTTACAGATTTTAAAGAATTTTACATGATTCAAAAAAAGTTCAAACAGGAATTTCCAGGGATTCCAAAGATTTTTCACGGATTTAAAGCGATTTTGTCAGATTTCATAAAAATTTGACGTAATTTTAAATGATTTCAGTGATTTCAAAGATTTCCAAACATATCCAGGGATTTCAAGAGATTCCAAAGGATTTCAACGGTTTTTGAGGGACTTTCACTAGATTTTAAGGCGTTTCCAAGGATACTGTAGGATTTAAAAAGATTTCCACTAATTTTAAGGGAATTCAATGGTTTTCAAGATATTTTAATATATTTCCACGGATTTCAAGGAATTGCTAAAATTTCGAAACGTTTCCAAATATTTTGAAGGTTTTCAAAGATTTTAAACTATTTCCGGGGATTTTAAGGGATTCCAAAAGATTTAAAGAGATTCCGAAGGTCTTTCACGGGATTTTGAATTTTTTTCCAAGGAGTTCCAAAGATTCCTATGGATTTATAAATATTTCCAGTAATTTTAATGAATTCAACGGTTTTCAAGATACTTTTCAATATTTCCACGGATTTCACGGAATTTCTTAAGCTTTGGAAACGTTTCAAAAGATTTTAGAATATATCAAATGTGTCAGGCCTTGCGTACCTATATCCCTATATCCAGTCCCAAAAGTATCCTATTTTCAATATTGGATCCCTATAATACCCTATTTTCAAGATTTGGTCCCGATAGTACCTTATTTTTAGTCAATAGCCTATTTGTTTTAATTTATAATAAAATCGAGGCGTCCAAACCTTGCAAGCTTTCAGTGTCATAAATATCTTGAAATATCTTTTTTAGTATTCTGTAGGACCCTTAAGATCCTTTGGGACCCATAATTGTCTCTTAAGCCTGACAACAATCTTTCTGGACAATTTCAGATTGATAACTTTTGGACTTGAATAATTTTATATTGCGAATTAAAAAAATTTAACTAAATAAATTGTTTGGTCTATATTCAAATCTTTTAAATTGTACAATTTCAAAGTCTAAGTCGTAATGTTTAAACAATTTTATATTCAAATATCAAAAGACGATTTCAAATAAAATTTGACACCACTTCAAATTTGGCCAATGTTTTGGTTACTTGAAAAGCTTGAAGCGGCCAAAACTTAATAATTAAAAATTAAAAACCATTGAAATTTAACAATTTTTAATTGCCAAGGTTAAGAATCAAATAATTTCAGACTGATAACCAAAATTTTTCGAAAAGTGGGTTTATTGCATAATAAATTCTTTGAAAAATAAATACGTGATGTGTATTTGAACTCTCATTTTCTGATAAAAATTTTTTTTAATGTTTTAATTTACATTTTAGTGTAAATATTAACAGAGTTATAATTTTCCCCTCTTTTCAACGCCAATATTTCTTGAATTTATTATCATCTATTGAAAAAAAGATATAATTTTCTTATTTTCATCGGCCTTTCAGAAAAAAACGTCTTTTTTACTGTGATATCGAGACATTTAATGTTGATTTTCTCGGAAAAGAATAATCTTTTTGGGCTCAAGATATTTTATTCTCAATCAGCATCCCTATATTTTAGGAGGAAGTACTTATTTTTCTAAAAAATTGAAAACTCTATCTTGAGATTAAAATTTCATTTGCCCACATTCAGAAACTTAATATCTCGGAAGTAAGTTTTTATGTTTTATTTAAACTAAAAATTGAATTTTTTATCGCAATCTGCAGCCAAGCCTGTTCTAAGTTTAGGTTAGTTTCACTTTGAGATTATCAATTTCCAATTCTATTTTCGCGAAACTGGATAGTTTTTTACGATCAAACTTTTTTGGCCTTAATTTAGTAACACTTCAGATCGGGAATGGATATTTGTTTTATCTTTAAATGTTGATTTCAATTTTACAGATGTTTTTATCTTTCTCAAAAATTTCGATTTTGTTGGTTATATATTTCTGTACTGCCAGCCTTCAAATAAAAATGTAAAACTTATTATCTTAATTATTTATAAAATATTCAAGTAAGTTCAAGAGATATTTAGAAGTTTTGAAAGCATTCAAAATTAATTTAAAACTTGAAGTGATTTCAAATAATTTGGAACAAAATGTAGATTTTTTCAGATTTCGGTCAAAAAATTGAGAATCTGTTCAAGAATTTTGCAGGGGTTGCAAAAAATTTTAGAAGAAATTTGAATCATTTTGAAAGATTTTTCGAGGTTTTGAAAATATTCAAAAGTTATTTAAAATTTTTAAATATTTGACCCAATTTAAAACAGAATGTAGATTTTTGAAGAATTTTAAATAAAATTTTAAAGGTATTTAAAAATGTTGAATGGTTTTAAAATAATAATATAATTTTCTTGATATTTCTGGGAAAATTTTGAATCTTTTTTTATTTGGAAAAAAGAATTTTCAGAGATAACCTACAAATATTTCAAAACAAAAAAATGTTTGATGTATAAATAACAAAAACAGCCAAGCAATTCGAAATTGAATTGTTTGAAATAGAGAGTCTGGAATCGTTAAAATTTCAGAGTTATTTCAAACTTTTGAAATTTTAAGTAAAAGTGTTTATTTTTAATGTATAAATAACTATTAAACAATTAAGAATTAGAAACCCCTTAAAATTAAAATAATTTAACTTCTAATTTAAAAGTGTTTAGTTCTTTCAATGTTTTTACATTTTTAATGTTTCTAACTTGAAATTGCTTAGAATTATGTAATATTGAACATTTGAAAATTTATTGATTTATTCTTTAATGTAGAGAATTGAAAATGACAGCATTGATTTATATTTTTTGACCAGAAATATTTGAACTGTTCAATTTATGAAAGTTAAAAGTGTAAAATTATGCAGTTTGTCGGCATTTAATTAAAAATTGTTTAATTAGGAAGTGTTAAACACTTCAATTTTAGGCTGTAAATTATTGAGTGTTTGAATACAACATTTTTTAATTAAAAAAATTTGCAAACTTCCATTTTAAAAGTTTAAAATTCAAGAGTTCTACTTTGCGTCTTTTAGTTTAGAGTTCAGTTTTAATCAACTCAAATGAAAAAATGTCGAGCTTTAAGAGTTCGAATTTTTAAATTTAATTGATCGTGAAATATTTGTGCGAATTGGGAAAAAAGTGGGAAATGACAGGGAATATTTTTCTTTGATTTAAACGACTCTGATTTTCTATAAATGAATTCTCTGTATTTGTGCAAAAATTATAGGAAATTCATTATAGAAAAATTATAGGCATATACTAATTTTTCTATAATATTTGCACGTAAGGGTTAACTCCTTCCTTTTTATTTCTTCTCGAAAACTGATAATTTCTTTTATTTCGACTCATCTTTTTATTTTCCTACATTCACAATTTTATTTCTGTAATTCCAGGATATCCGATCTAGACGACAAACTTCTCCAAACCCTGATGGAATTCGTGCAACAATTAGTTTGCAGCGGTGACTTAACAATGGCAAAAGCCTTGCGAGTGAAGATTTTAGAAAAGCACTCAGCAAAGCAAATGCATGTAGCACAACCGATCCTCTCATCGCTCAGCGTTTCCACAAAACAAGCCTCGTTGCTGGATTTCAAGAGCGAGCAAATAGCCGAGCAAATGACTTTACTCGACGCTGAACTTTTTATGAAAATAGAAATACCCGAGGTTTTGATCTGGGCGCAGGAGCAGAACGAAGAGAGGAGTCCGAATCTTACAAGGTTTACGGAGCATTTTAATAAAATGTCTTACTGGGCGAGGTCTAGGATTCTAGAACATCGTATGGAGAACGAGGCGAAAGACAGAGAGAAATATGTAGTGAAGTTTATTAAAATCATGAAACATCTGAGGAAGATTAATAATTTCAATAGCTATCTGGCACTACTTTCGGCCTTAGACAGCGCGCCAATCAGGAGGCTTGAGTGGCAGAAACACATTACAGAAGGATTGAAGGAATATTGCGCTCTTATTGACAGTTCCAGCAGCTTTCGGGCCTACAGAAATGCCTTGGCGGAAACTCAACCACCCTGCATTCCGTACATGTACGTATTTTTTTTTTAATTTTCTTATTTTAGCTTCAAAATCATTTGGTTTATTTCAGGATTTCTTCAGAATATAAAATTCTTTCCTAATCCAAGATCATACTGATTAATACATTAAAAACAGCTGGATTTAGATCTCAAGCCGTCTTAGGTCACCTTACAATTTGCTGTCCTTTTTCAATTTTCATTAGGGAACGTTAATTAATTACGTAAGGATGATTTTTGAAATTTCAGACCCCCTGCCTCTATTCTATTAGTATAAGGGCTCGTTAGATTATAAGATTTTGAAGGATTTCAAGGGGTTTAATCATATTTCCAGAAATTTTACTGGATTTCAAAGAATTTCGAGATATACCGACTGGTTTTGACGGATTTTAAGGAGGTTTTTAAGAATTACGATCGTTTTCCACGGAGTTCAAGAGATTTAAAAAGATTTGGAATATTTTAAAATAATTTTCGAGATTTTAATTTTGTATTCCAAAGGATTACGAGAGGTTTCACAGATTTTAAATTATTTTACAAGATTTAAAGAGTTTAATGAAATTACCTATTGCAATTTTAGAGAAAATATAACTCTTTCAGAGAATTTTGCTAGAAATTTAACTGAATTTCAAAGAATTTCGACAGATTTAAAGGAATTAAGAACGATTTGCGAATATTATCAAGGATTTCAACAGATTTTAAGGAATTTTAATGGCCATTAATATATTGTTAGCGATTTCAAGAGATTCGGAAAGATTCCCACTTATTTGAAAGATTTCAATGAATTTTAAAGGGATTTCAAAGATTGCAAGGGTCTCATGCGATTTCCAATTATTTCACGGAAATTGAAGGATTTTAACCAATTTTTAGAGATTTTAAGAGACACGGATTATAAATATTTCAATTGATTTTTAAGGGTTTTAAAAGATTTCGAAATATTTCACGGAATTTTAAGGATTTTAATTGATTTTTGGAGATTATAATCGATTTCCATCGATTTTAAAGGATTATAAGGGATTTTTGTGGGATTTAAAGTTTTTAAGAATTTTCACAGATTTTAAAAAGTTTTAAGGGATTTTAAGAGATTTAAAAATAAGTCACTGCATTTCAAAGGATTTTAAAGAATTTCTACGAATTTTAAGAGATTCCAAAGTACATTCACGGATTTTAGTGGATTTCAAAATATTTAACGGAAATTCTGAATATTATCAAAGATTTTAAGAGATTTTGAAGAATTTTAATGGCTTTTAAAGTATTTCAGTAGATTTTAATATATTGTAAGGTATTTCAAGAGATTTTGAAAGATTCCCATGAATTAAAAAGATTTCAGTCAATTTCAAGGGGATTTCAAAGATATTTACTGATTTTTAGAGATTTTAAGGGATTTCCACGGATTTTTAAGGATTATCAAGTATTTTTATGAGATTTTTAAGATTTTAAGCGATTTCAAGGATTTTAACATATTGTAAATGGCTTTAAAGGATTTTTAGGAGCTCAATCGTTTTAAAGAATTCTCAAGAGATTTTGTACAATATTAATCGAATTCAAAAGAATTCACAGAATTCCAAAAGATTGAAAAGATTTCCAGGGATTTCACGAGATTTCATGAAAATTGTACACCAGATTTTAAGAATGGTTATGGAATTCCTAGACTCTGTATTTGCTGTACGTATGTAGTGTGAAATAATACATAATAAAAAAGGAAATAAAGCAAATAATGATATAATGTGTATATTAGTATCAAACGTAATTTCAAGAGCCAAAACAGGTGTTTATTATCGCATATTAAACCAACATATAAAGAGGAAACTTACGTAAGAAATGCTTTGGATTCTGCAAGCAAACAAACAACAATACAACTCGAAACAAACGTGGTCTGTGATGATGAAAAATGCTAAGACGTACCTAAAAATATACCTAAAAAAAATAAAAATATACCTAGGGCCTAGTCCCCTAGGGCATGGCCTTTTTGTCATCTGGTGTAACGGGATGTCCACTCACCTGGAAAACCTGGAATGGTCCACGCATTTTTATATATACCTGAAAAAATCTATTCAATTTTTGGTTGAAAATTTATCGTTTTTAGCTGAAATTTCGTCTTTTTTGGTAGTAAATTAATCTTCTTCGTTGAAAATTCAACTTTTCAAGTTGAACATTCATCATTTTAGTGTAAAATTCAATTACTTGGTTGAAATTAAACTCTTTGGTTCAAAATTTCCCTACAACCACACACTGGAGTACAAATGTAACGCACAAAAAATTCCATTTCTGCTCATTTTTGCATTTTTTCGACACTTTATGCTCTTTAAAACATTTTTCCATCAGTGCATATTTAATAAATTTGACTTTATCACACACCATTCTCTTCGTTTACACCGTTCTCTTCGTTATTAAAAAACTAAGAGATTCATGTATAATTAAACCATATGCACGCATATGGGATGTGTTATTTTACGCAAACAAGAAAGCTGGTGAACGATTGTTTAACTTTTTTGTTAAAACTTCATTTTTCGTTGTTGAAGATTCATCATTTTAATTGAATATTCATTTCTTTGGTCGAAAATGTAACTATTTTGTGGCTATTACTTTTTTTTTTTGAAAATTAATTTTTTTAACTAAAAATTTAACAGTTTTATTGAAAATTCGGTTTTTTGTTGTGAGAATTTATTTTTCTAATTGAAACTGTAACGAATCAAGTAGAATATTTCCTCATTTTATTTGAAAATTTTTCTTTTTTTGGTAGAAAATTAATCTTCTTGATTGAAAATTCAACTATTCCAGTTGATGATGGATCATTTTAGTTGAAAATTAAAATACTTGATTGAAAGTTAAGCTCATCGGTTAAAAATTAATTTTTTTGTTTGAAGGTTTATTATTGTAATTGCAAATTGATCTCTTGGTTGAAAATTCAACTATTCCAGTTAAAGATTCATCATTTTAGTTGGAAATTCATCACTTCGGTTGAAAATTTAATTTTTAATTTGTTGTTGAAAATTGATCTTTTTAAGTTAAAAATTAAACTATTTGATTGAAAAGTGATCTTTTTTCGTTTTTTTTTTTTGTAGAAAACTTATCTTTGTGGTTGAAAATTCAACTCTTTGGTTCATCTATGTGTTTGAAAATGCAATATTTTTACTTGAAAAGTTAGGTATTTGAAGCGTTTTAAGATGAATTTAATATAATACCTACAATAATTGGACTTGAAAGAAAATATTTCCATATTTTCGTGAAAAATCTCCTTATTTTCTCTGTTTTTACAGGATATCTACTCACTTGGAAAATATTTTTACTTCCAAATATTAATATGTCAAAAATGCACTGAATTTTAAGTATATGAAGATAAAATCAAAATTTGTTTGAATTATTATAATTTAATTTTATGGACTTAGGAATAAATTCAAGAAATGATTAATTTTGTTTTAAGTATTATTTATTTAATTATTCGATATTGATAATATATTTAGGAACATCTTGTAATATACATTTTCTAAGCTTTCTAAATTTAATATATTAATTAAATCCCTAGAAACTGGTACCAAGATATTACTGATCCTTTAATAAAGTTACTTTCACAAATGAAAAAACATTTTTTCTAATTTTACATATGAATGTAATTTTGTTTTGTTTTCAGTGGTCTCGTTCTTCAAGATTTGACATTCGTTCACATTGGAAATAGCGACTTGTTGCCCGATGGTTCTATTAATTTTTCTAAACGGTGGCAGCAGTTCAACATTGTCGAGAACATGAAAAGATTTAAAAAAGGGTAAGTTATTCATAAGAATAAATCACTTCCTCCCGATCAAGAAATAACTCATTTTTTCGAATATCAGATTAATATGAAACATTTTCCCCAACAGCACCTACCACTTTAAAAAGAACGAGCGAATCATTGCGTTCTTCAACAACTTCAGCGACTTCCTCTGCGAAGACGCCATGTGGCAAATTTCCGAAAGCATCAAACCCCGAGGCGGAAAGAAGTCTTAACTCTAAACCTAAAGTACACCAAATTTCTTTTCGTTTTGAAATTTTAAGGGCAAATTCTTCCAAAAGGTATTTATTTGGTACCTTCCTAAAGAAATTAAGACCAACTCGAGTTTGGCAATTTAGCGACCTCTATGAGGTTGAATCTACGACAAGTTTATACTTGCGTAAATTAAATATTAAGTATACGAGAAAACTGATTCAAATAATCGAATGGTGATTCTGAAGAGATCTTTCACAAATTAGAAAAAGCCAAATTTTCGCGCTCTTCGTCAGCCTTTCAACTATTAGCATAGCTAATATTCATGTTTGCTTTAAACCTCAAACGCCTGAGGCGTTTCGAGAAAATGCTTTAAGAGTAATTATAATTATATATAATTATATAATTCGTAGAGGACTAACACGCGAACCCCAAAACTTTAAATCTACTCTACGAGTATCTATGTATTATTTATTTATTCGAATACTTTCGCAGCTAACTTGTAAGATAATAAATACTCTCTTACGGAAAAATATCATGGAAAAATCATAGTATAGGTCTATGATGAATTTCATATCATATTTTCACGATTATAGGAAATTCATTATAGAAAATCATTATATAGAAAACGATTCGAAGATAATCAGCATTGGAATAAATAATGCGAAAATATTGAAAGGAATTAATATAATAAGTAGAAAAACTATAAAGGAACGATTTATTTTGGACCAATTATAATCTCATATGGAACTACACAAAAATAGCGATTCTGCACAAATATACTACATTAAAGTGGCCCAAAAACGCATTGGACTTTTTTTCGAATTTTCATGCATGTCGCCACCAAATTTTTTCGAATTCACATACAAATAAATGCGTTTTTTTTTAATGACATTTATTCGGATTCGTCAATATTAGGTGAATCGAGTTAAAACCTAACATTTTTCTTCACAATTAGCTATTAGAATACAAATAAATAATTACTAATTATTTTTTGGCTCCAATTTTTTTTGCGGTTTTATAGCACAAATTATTTCTAGTATATAAAATACTACTTTCTACTGATACTTAGATATCTATATAAATTATTCGAACAATTTATTATTGTTTTTAGCAAATTCTCTTAGAATAGAGTTAGAAAGTCGTGGTTTTGTTCGAATTTTTCCACTTATTTTCAACTTTTGAATTAGAGCGAGGCAAAAATCAATTACATTTAACAGAAATCATTGTTCAAAAAATTGTTTAATAATATTTTTTTAAACAATGCTAGAAAGTTGCGATTTTTTTCTGAATTTTTAAACTTTTTGTCCACTTTTCATATAGTGATGTAATGATTAATGCAAGTTAACAATAATAATTGTTTAAACAATTTATTATAGTTTATAACTATCTTCTCTTAGATAATTGCTAATAATTTGACATATTTTCTGAAATTTTAAACTTTGCTTTGGCTTTTTAGTTATGAAAAAATAATAAATAAATATTAGAGAGAATAATTTTTTAAACAATCTCTTTCTTTCTTGTGAATATATTTTTCTGAAATAAAACAGATATTTTAAATATTCTTCCAATTTTCTATATGGATCATATTAAATGTAAATTTCCCTTTAAATAGTTACTGAGACCTCTTTGTTTAAATTAATATTAATATTTCTTATTTGTTACTAAATAAAAATTCAAATAAAAGCTGAAAAATTCAGAAAAACTTGCAACTTTCTAGCATTATTCAAAGAGAATATTATTAAAAATAATAATAAATTGTTCAAACAATTACGTTTGTTAACTTGCATTAATTTTTTCCTCACTCTAAGTGAAAAGTTGACAAAAGATAGAAGCTTTCAGAAAAAAACCGCAACTATCTAGCATTGCTATAGGAAAAGATAGTTGCAAACAATAATTATTTTGTTAAAACAATTATGTTTGTTAAAACAATTATGTTTGTTAAATTTAATGAATTATTATCTCACTCTAAGTGAAAAGTGGACAATAGTTGCATATTTAAAAAAAACGCAACCTTCTAGCATTATTCAAAAAGAATATTAATAATAATAAATTGTTTAAACAATTATGTTTTTTAACTCGAATTAATTATTACTTCATTTTAATTGAAACGTATAATTGATTATTGCCTTGTTCTAACTGAAAAGTTGAAAACAAGTTGAAAAATTCTGAAAAACCGCGACTTTCTACCACTATTCTAAGAGAAAATTGCTATAAACAGTTTGTATTTAAAAAATCACAAAAAATCATAATTAGCGCCAAAAACTCGCAAAATCCCATTTTTCATATATGGCGTTTTTTGAGACCTTATAAAACAAATTTATGGGGGGCGATATTTAAAAAGTAATTTTTGATTCGTATTCTATGGCTAATTATGAAGAGAAATATTAGCAATCTGTATAAATCATTTTAAATCCCTTTAAAATAAAATAAATAAAATAAGGTATTCCCTAAAGTTCTCTAGAAACCCCTTGACATTTTTTAAATGCTCTGAAATACCTAAAAATAAACTGAAATCCGACGTTAAGTAAATAAATAAATCATTCATTAGTATTTTCTCTATCTTTTGCATCACTTTTTTCAATATTTTAACATTATTTATTTCTGTACTGATTTTCTTAAAATTATTTTTCTAGAATCGCGAGAAAATGATAAAAAATTCATAATAGGAAAATCTGAATTTCTTATAATATTTTTCCGTAAGGGCTGTAGTCTTTTGTTTCGGTAATTTAGATTTAATTCGTTGTCTAGGTTTATGTAAATAGAAGCGTTTCAATGGTCAACATGAAATTGTTGATTATACAAGGAAGAACACCAATTGCGTTGATTAATGTAGAGCCATTGTTGTTCCGGGTCGTCGCTCTGAAGATGTGCGAGTCGGAAAACATTGTACGACTGAGAGCAACTGTTGCATATACTATTGTATATGGTTATGAGAAAAATTTTGTTGCAAACTTGTTAATAGTTATCCAAGCTTTCAGCTTTAAACCAAGTCGCTTTTTAGGAATTTAGGAACCTAACGTAAAATTATCCTTAGGAAAGTTCATCATTTCCAGTTTTCATTTGAAACTCTATTTTCAGACCTCACAGCTTACTCTCTTTTCTAGGCAGCTGAAGACATTTTCATTTTTTTGTCTGTTTCAACTTTAGCAAATCTCTCTACGTTGAAAATAATTATTTACTAAAGACAACTTAAGGTTCCAACTTGAAAGTCTTCCAATAAGAAATCTTTCAAAACAATTTATTAAAATTTTTCCTGAAAGTCTATGTTTGTAAAAAGTACCCTCAATGTCTGTGAGGTCTTTTTTAATTTAGAAACAGTCTTTTTTATTTCTGAAATGTCGAGCCAATGATCCTCTTTTCATCGAGAGAGAAATTGATTTTAAATTTCTGTCAAGGAGGATCAAGCGTGGAAATTCATTAGTCAATTAATTGAGACTAATCGCAAAAGTTTCTGTAGAGTCTGCAAATGTAGAACTTTTCACCAGCTTGGTAGGAAATTAATAGCTCGAAATGTAAAGTGAAAGCCTAAATGAAAAAAAAACTGATTCACATTTTGCGTGATAATAGATTTTTCCAATTTGTCCGATCCATTCCTGAATATGCTTTTTCACTTGTATATACCGGTTCAAATTTCATTCTGCTTATCGTAAATTTAAGGGAGTCATTATTTTATAGATTAAAATTAATTTACAAAAATTTGTAAATGATAAATTATAAATCACTTATATTAGATTGATTTAAATGAGCAACTAATTTCGATTGATTGTAAAATTAATTAAGGAATGAATCGATAGAAAATTATAAATGAAATTAAGAATGGACGTGTGTATTGTGTTATATTGAATGCTTCTTCGATTCGGTAGTCAGTGATTGTATAAATTAATTTCGCATTGTCGAAGAAAAGTGTATTTAAACTACTTGTAAATAACGAATCGATACGAACTTGTTTCTTCTGCTGCGCTAACAGCGTCTCTATTATAATAATTATATGCGTACTACACTCTACTATCATTCGTCACATCCATGACATCAAAATCGTACTTTTTAAGCGAGAATCATCATTGTGATGTCATTATACGTTCTAGCATAGTCACGTGCTCACAGTCTTTATATTGTTTTTATTATTTAACGATTAAAACCCGAAATCAGCTAATATGAGTTTTCCAATTTCAATTTTGTATCTCCTCTTTCCTTTAGTCTTCAGTTCTTCCAGTTTCGTTTCTGCATTCTCATTTCACAATCCGTTCTCTTTCAGTCCACTCTGTAGAATTTCTCCATTACAGATTAATTAATTTATTACAAAATTCCACGTAGTGTTAATACAAATTAAAAATAGTCGTATGTAATCTCAAACTTGAAAGTCTTTTCGATTGGAAAGCAGAGTGAGAGACAAACAACCAGTGAATGTGCAACGAAAACTTAGACTTGATTTTACCGATTAGCTAGGGAATCATAAAATATTAAGAAAGTAAAGACATTGTGATTGCTATACATGTGTATATCATATTATACTTTGATTATGAGTATTTTCATGAAATTTTCAACTGTAACTCATTTTTCTATATCTTCAAATCGATATGAAAGTTTCAGGAGATCAAGATTGTCGATAACTGCGACATTTACATTTATCGTTATTGTAGATTTTGGCCATAAACACTATGCACATAATAAAAATATAGATTCCACTCGTGCTGCACAATCTATCTCCAAGGCGAGAGGTATTTGTAGCTTTATAGATTAAATAGCAATAAAATTGTGTAGTCTTTACCACTCTGAAAAGTACCACTTTCAACGATTTTCGAATCTATGACTCAGTCATTTTAGGGAACAGTCTAGCCGAGAGATAGAAATTCTTGAGGGGTACATAGTATTTCTACGATCACTTTTAAATCGCTTTTTGCAATCGACAACATTTATGCAATTTTAATTTGAAGTGTATCATAGAACACATTCCATTTTGAATAATTACAATTTGAGAATGTGCACTATAAATGTATTTTACGATATCTTTTCAGGATTGAAAATGTTTTTAAGTGTTAAATTGGAATTTATTTAATTCTGAACTAAAAATACTATATTAGAAATAAAAATATGAGATTGACATACTTCAATCTATTGCATTTTGCAGTTGCTAATGTCAAAATGCGTATTTTTCTATTTTGAATGTTTCCATTAAAAAATTGTTGAATTTTAAGAACTTTCAGCTTTATATGTTTTGATCTTGAATATTTTAAGTATTTGAAATTTTGAACTCTTTGAAAATTGATATTCTTCGATTTTAACGTTTTAAATACATTCGTCCACTAGAACCGTTTCTTTTTTACAATTTCTAAATTAGCAGGATTCAATGTTTGTTTTAACTGTTTGATTGCAGTTTATTTAATGCTGAACGGCTTACTGCATAATAAAAAAATGCCTTAATATCTTCCAGATTCCTTTTCGACAATTTTGGAAATCTTTTGAAATCTTTTTAAATATTACCTGAAAATTAATTTTACAAAACAAAATAAAAAACCATTTTTCTAAGCATCTCGAGATAATTTCTTTATTCTTTCGAAACTTTTTATAATTTATTTTCAGCTTCTAAATTTTATTGTTAAAAATCTGCAAAAATCTACATTTTGTTTTAAAATGTTTGAAATCATTCCATGTTTAAAATTATTTATTGTTGGCCTTATCCGATTCGAAAAATACATATTTCAATGTTTCAATATAAATTTGTACAAAATTTAGAACACTTAATTTTGAAATGGTTAATTGTTTACTTAAATATTTGAAATTGTACTACTAAACGCGCTTTAAGATTGTAGTTTTAAAATTTTCAATTTCTTATTTTTCTATTTGAAATTTTATTGTTTTGAAGCTATTTGATTTCCAATTTTAATTTGTCACATTGAGTGCAATTATAATTTTAAGTTGTTCAATTTTTCTACCATCCACTTTGAAAAATTAGAAATTTAAACATTTCATTGTAAATCTGTCAATCCACAGTGCATAAAATATTCATTATTTTAGGATGGATCGAATTTTAGATTTTGAATGAGTCAGTTAAAAAAAGGTTACTTTATTTTCAAGCGTTCAATTTTGTAAATTTTCCAATTTAAAATTGTATTGTTTTATTGTTAAGTTATAAAATATTTAAAACAACTTTTAAATTGCCCAAATTGGCAGAATTCCCATTAAAATTAGTTTTTAAATTTAATTCTTCCATTTCAAACGTTTTTATTTTACAATTTGCAAATGTTCGAGATTGAATTTTTTAAATTAAAAATCTCTTAACATTTCTAACTTACAAGTGCTGAATTTAGAATGCTTGAATTTAAATTCTTTCAAATTTTAAACCTTAAAAATATTTATATTTTTATTTAGATTACAACAATGTATGTAAAGTATTAAAAATAAAAATTTAAGATTGATAAACTTTCTGAGGTTAACTTTTAAAATTGCTTAATTCGAAATGCTTCAATTTGAAATGCTTCAATTTGAAATCGTGCAATTTTAAATTTCATTTTCCACTTTTCTACTTTAAATGTTTTAATCGCGAAATTGTTGAATTTTAAGGACTTTAGTTAATTTTGTTTTAATTTTAAATAGTTTCAAATTTAAACGTTTTAATTCAATATTATTTGAAAGATTCCAAAGAAACTAAACACTTCAGTATGAAATTAATCAAAAGCTAGAATATTTAATTTTAAAATTGTCGAAATTGTCACGATTTAATTTAAAACTCCAATTATAAATATCTCAATTTACTGTAGGTAAAATTGATTAATTTTGAATGACTCGAATTTCAGAATTTTTTAAATTCTGAAAGCTTCAACTTTAAACAAATAAATTTATTTTAAAGTGTTTTAATTTCGAAAAATTATCAACGTTCCCAATTTAAAAATTGTTTGATTAAAAAACTATTCAATTTTTAATGCTGACAATTTTAAAGGATTCCAATTTCAAATTTTTCTAATGTAACGTTGTGGGTTTAAAATTGTTCAGTCTTTCAAAAAATAAAAAATCGAAATCTGAAGTTATGTACCCCTCGTGAGTTCACATTTTGGAATAATTAAGGATCTCCAGCCTGTTTAATATTTACTATCATTTAACATACTTTGATATTCAAACGACTTGAACCAACGAAAAGAAATCCAAGCTTGAAATAAAAACTAACTTAACAAATAAATAATAAAAAATGTCTCTGGAGATTCTCTAATTATTGTCGAAAAAAGGAAAATTCTGAGAGAACCATAATTCCTATTGTCTACCAAGATTTTGCTCAATCGTCTCAACTATACAGATTAGTATTTTACAATTAAAAAAAGAATTACAAATTACAAGTAGTGGAAATGTAACATATCCTAGCGCCTCTGAATGATTTGAATCGGTTTTAAAGACTGTTCCTCTCGATGCAGCACTGAAATTCCTTAAATAATATGTTCTCAACATTTTCGGCTCTACACTCGTGCACCTGTATGAAAAAATATTTATTAAATCAGTTCTCTAAACGAGCGAGCTCACTAGGCTGTGAATGCCGATGGCATAGTCAGGACCAAGCGATCAGTGGCTGGTCATCCGGTTCTTCGGACAAAACATTAAATTTCTGTAAGCTTTTTCACTTATCGGGCCGTAATCATAGATTAAAGAATCAAATAACTCTCGCTGAAATCAGTGTACTGTTAATAGTGGAAAAAAAGTATTGCTGTAATTTCTAAGGAAAAAAACAACTACCATCAGCCTGTAACGAGTACGATAAATGTTTTATTATAAATCTTTCCTTGGATATACATAAAATATGTGTCTAAGCTTAAGGTAAACAATAGCAGTAGTGTTTATTAGAAGATGTCTGTGCACACTTCACCTACAATTAATGCTGAAACGGGTGCTAAAGTAGCGCTTAAATTGAAGATAAAAACAAACGATCGAGCAATAATTGCTCGCTGAGCAGATATACATATCCATTTTCAACATTTTCTGGATTCATTCCAAAGTGAAAGGGCAAAGATTGTATCTGATTATTGCATTTAGTGGCGAAAGAGCATTTCATTTTATTGACAACGGGAGACCGGCAATTGACAATTTTAGTTTCGGTTCATCATTTTTGTAATTAAAGCTAAGGCAGTAGCGCTTCGGCTTCATAGCCGAAAGGTTGCGTGTTTGATTCTCGCTGCATACACTTTTTTTATTTTATTTTTTATTCATTCAAATTTTTATAAATATATTTTCATAATGTTTTATAATTATATTTAAATTTATGAGTATGACCGAGGTTTTTTAAACGAAACATTGTTAATTGAAAAACAAAAAACTATCCTCCAGGTCAAGACAATATTCATATTTCGTATCTTCCGAAGCAAAAATTTCGTTGAAAAAATAATCAGGTGTGTTTCTCAATTAAAAACCCTCGCTCATACATTATGAAAAGAATTAATAGCAATTGTATAAAATAAATTTGTTAGATAAAAATATGATAAAGTTTTAAAATTCAGTTTTTTTGTGAAAGAAGACGTTACAAAAATTATTATTACCATCATTTTAAAAGATTATTGTTTGTTTTACCAAACTCTATATTGCTTGTGGCGAATATCTCAAAGTCGATTTTCTCGAAAACGGCAAAAAATTGCATATTACTTCCTTGGCAAATTAATACTCAGGTAATGAGCTTTCATTACAAAAATTATGAACCGCAACTAAAATTAACAATTGCCGTTCTCCCATTGTGAGACTTATAATGACAGACAGACTGCCAATTAGGACCTAAATTCTGTACAAAAATGTGATTTTCAAATTTTTTATTTTATTTGATCAACCTGTCAATAATGATGCAAGTAGAAATATTTTTCGCCTTGGAAAATATTTGAAATGTTGGGTGTTCAGTGTTATAAAATATAAATTTAAATTATTTTTGCATTTTAATATTTTGGGTAAGAACTTATTAAGAAATTAGTAATATTTGTTGTAATGTTTAGTTTTATTTATATTACTAGGGTGGTCGTTGGACCGCGAAACCGGGAAATGACCAAGCATTTTTTTAGACCAGAATGAACTGGAAAATTATTGAATTTATTTTTTGACCGGGAATTTTATAAATTTTCAGAAGAAAAATCTATCCAATCACTTGAAATATCATAAATTTCATATCACATGATGATATAATGCAATTAAAAATAATATATCTTGTCTCTTGTGAAAAATTATTCACAAATTTAAAATAAGTTCGATTTTAACTTTTGTTTTTAAAATTAGGTTCAATTTTTAACTTTATCAATTATGATATTGAGTTTTTGCTATTTCTTCAATCTTTTATTTAAAAAATGTTCTATTTTAGAACTTCATTTTTAAACGTACATTTTTAATTTAAAGAATTTTAAATTCAGTTTTGAAGATTTTTTGTACAATGAAAATTTTGGATAAAAAAAAGTTTTTAGCTGGTTAACTCTAAATATGAATTGAATAATCTTTTTTTAATTAAACTGTACTTTAAGTATTAAAAAGTGAACAATAATTTATTTTACAAGATGATTCTGTATCCGTTAAAAATCAAAGAATTTACAGATTTTAACGTTACAAATTGAACTGCTTTAATCCAAAAGCCTTAGGAATTTAACAAACGTAAATGTCTGATTGAATCTTTATAAACCAATGTCAATTTTAAAATAACTTCAAATAATAGATTCATAATTGAACGCTTTTATTAAATTTCAAATTTTATTGAAATATTCTTTTAATCTAAAATATTCAATTTTCAACCCATTCAATTTGAAAATTTTTAATTAAAAAGAAGTGCAATTAATTTTTTTAGAAATATTTGACTTTTCATTAATAAAAAAAAAATATAAATTAAATATTCAAAACTAAAACACTTTATACGGAACGAAACTGAACTATTTGAAATAGAAAGCCTTGAATCGTTAAAATTTGAAATAACTAAATTTAAACTTTGAACGTTACAGTTTTTTTGTTCTATTTAAAAAAATGCTTAATTTATAAGTGAAAATTGTTAAATTTTAATGTATAAATAACAATTGAACGCTTATTAATGTAGAGCAAATTCGAATAAGTTGAACAAATATTTAGAAGCTTCAGAAAGATTCAAAATTAATTAAAAACTTGAAATGATTTCAAATAATTTAAAATCAAGTGTAGATCTTTGCAGATTTCAAACGAAAAATTTAGAAACTTTTTAAGAATTGTGAAAAGTTTCAAAAGAATAAAAAATGTTCTTAAAATTGTTCTAGGAAAATTGAAAATGGTTTTTCATTTTCTTTTGCAAAATTAATTTGAAAATATTTCAAAAGATTTCCAAAATTGTCAAAAAAGTATCTGGAAGATATTAAGGCAATTTTTTTTATTTTGCAGGATTTTTGTTTAAATTTTAAGAAAAATTCGAATCATTTTCAACAATATTGAGACTTTTTGAACAAATTTCAAAAAGAATTAAAAATTTGAAAATATTTCGAAGAATTTTAAACAAATGTAGGTTTCTGATGATTTTTGAATAAAATTTTGAAACTATTTAAGGATTTTGAAAGGTTTCAAGACACTAAAAAAATTGTCTTTATATTTCTGGGAAAATTAAAAATAAAATTATTTTGAAAAAATAATTTCAAGAGAATATTTCAACATATTTCAAAACGAATGCCAATGTATAAATAACAATTGAAGAATTATTGATTTGAAACTATGTACATACTTAAAATAAAAATAATTTAACATCTTATTTAAAAAGTTATCAGTTAAAAAAATAAAAGTTGGACATTTTTAATTTTGCAGTTTAACTAATTTAAAATTGTTCATTTGAAAAGTGTCTGTATCTTCCTTTTTATACGCGTAAATTATAGAACGTTTAAATACCAAATTTTTCACATAAAAAATTTTTGAACTTCAATTTTAAAAGTTTAAAACTCAAGAGTTCCACTTTGAGAGCTTTAATTTGCAATTCAGTTTTTATTACTTCCAATGAAAAATTGTTTAGCTTGAAGATTTCAATTTTTTTAATTTGATTAAGCGTGAAAAATGTTTACGAATCGGGAAATGAACTGGAATGTTTTTCTTTGATTAAAACGGCCACCTTGATTAGTTTTAAGTATTTGATTTCCTATTTTAAATATTTGAGATTACTACTTTCTGTAAGTTTACAATTTTTAATTTTGCAATTTCGAACAGATTTTTTGATTTTATTATATATTAATTCTCTTGCTATTTCAAAATATTCCATAATAAATGCTATTAATTTAAAAATGATTTTATTTCGATTGCTATTACAATCTAATTTTTGTTTCATTTGAAACACTTCCATGTGGAAAATTTTCAATTTTGTCCTCATCCACTTTAAAAAATTTGCAAATTGAAGCGTTTCATTGCAAAGTTATACACATTTAAAACATTTCAATTTTTAATTGTCCATAATTTTTTTAATTTTAATTTCTTTCACTTTAAAAACGTTTTGGTTTTACAATTTTCAGGTTTGAATTTTTATTATACACATTGTTCAACTGCAATTTGTTAGTTCAGATCAAAAATCTCGAACGTTGCCAATTCAAATTGCTGAAATTGAAAAGTTTAAATTTCAATTCTTGCAAATTTTAAAGATTTTCAATATTGTTCGAATGTTTCTATAAAATTTCAATTTTACGCAATTTGCTTCAAAAAGTTGGATTTTGGAACCAAAATATTTTTTAAAATGAAGATTCTGAACACAAATTTATCCCGTTAATTAAATATTTATTTAAATTTGAAAAGGAATTTTAATAAATAATGAATAAGCTCAGATATTCATAATTTCAAGTTTATAAAAAAAGAAACCAATATATTCAATATTTTCCTCAATTTTAGAATAGGGTTCGAAAAATGTTTCTACAAAATATTCCCAGAAATTTTACATCATTTCTTTTCGTAATGTCATTTAAAAATTCCAAGAAACTGGGAACTTACTATCAAAAAATGATTTTTTCACTTATTTTTAAAGTCTTATATGCTTTTTAAATAAAATAAAATCTTTTAAACTCTCCGCACAAAGTTATTTTAAGAATCTCTAAAAAAAAGTTAATAATTTTGAAATTTATAAACATGGTAAAAGTCTGAAGATGTGTTAGAACTTGATCGACCTATATATTAATTTGAAAAATCTTTTTATTATCCTCCTCTCTTAAATTTGGTTACTTTAAAACCAAATTAGCTTAGTAACAACAGTAAGTAAATAAATACATCAGAAACACACAATTCATTAAGCATATCAGTGGTAAGTGAGTAAAACTAATAATAGTCGTCCGAATATTTTCTTTGACACGATAATAAAAAATAAAAAAATCTAAGTGGGGAAACCCGGGACTAAATACTTTTTAGCGATTAATTATTAATGACATCGATGGATTGGAATAAAACAAGTTGGCTTGAGTTGGTTGTGAATTTTCATGATTTACTATCATGTTTTCGATAATAATTTTTAATTATTTATGCACATACGTACACATAAATATTATAATTAAATATAATTATTAATATATGTATAAAACAATTGACACAGGTATTTTAACAATTGCGACCGATCGACCGATTTTGTTGTCGCGACGTTACAAAAAATGTACAATTTCTTGCGGATAATTAACAATCTATTTTTTGTTCCTATATCTTGTGAAGCGATATTTATAATGTCGACGTTTGAATGAGATGTTATTTCTTTCATTTTGTATCGAACGCATGAAGGAAATAAATATTGTGTAACAACTTTCTGCAATTTGCTTTTCAATTTTATCTTTTTATTTTATACATTATCGTCGTTTTCGAATGGGAAAACGTTGTTTTTATACATAAATATATTTTGCACATAATATATCCTACACGGAATTAAATATTTTTATATCTTTCCTAAAGAAAATATTTTCTACATAGAATAGAATATTTTTTTATTTTTCCTGCACAAAATATTCTCTTCACAGAATATATTATACAGATGATTAAATAGAAATTATTTTCTTCTGAAATTATTTTTCCTACACAAAATATTAAAACTCGCAAATCAAATATTTTCTACACGTTTTTTTCCATATTTCTACATTAGGGTGGTCCAAAAACACATTGGAAATTTTTTTCTTTGAATTTTCATGTATATCGCCCCCAAATTTGTTCGAATCCACACAAAAATAAATGCTTTTTTTAAATGATATTTAGGGGTTCCGCAAGCCCCATGAAGTTTAACACGTATTTTCCATAAGAAGAAAAGACGTTTTTGTAAATTTTATTCATAATCGTCAATATTAGGTTAATCTCCTTTCTTTTAAATTGATTTTTTGTTGAAAATTTATCAACTTAGATGAAAATTCATCTCCTTGGTGGAAAATTCGTTTTTTTGTCGTTGAAAATTTATTTTTAACTGAAGATTTAACTATTCCATTTTCTCTTGTATATTTGCTCTGTCTAGTTTCAGGATTGAACAATTATGTTAAAAATTCAACTTTTTTTTGTTGATTTTTATAATCTTTTTGATTTGAATACCATTTGGTTGAAAATTCACCTTTGTGGGTTGAAAATTCAACTGTTTGGTCAAAAATTCAACTATTTTGTTGAAAAATCGTATTTTTTTGCTTGAAAGTTCAACTATTTAGTTCTAAATACAAATTTTAGGTTCAAAATTAATATGCTGTGTTTTTATCTACAGAAACATTTTAAAAAATTATTTTCGATGGCTGAATATTCGTTTTTTTGTTGTTACAAATTTATTTTTTAAACCTAAAATTTATGTCTTCCAGTTGAAGATTCGTCATATTAGTTAAAAATTCATATATCTTTGGTTGAAAATCCAACTATTTTTGTTCGAGTGTTTCTTCTTTTTGGTTGAGAATTCATTTGTTTTTTTGTTAAAAATTTCATTATTTGATTGAACATAATTATTTTGTTAAAAAATTCAACAATTTTATTAGAAAAACATTTTTATTATATTTAAAAATTCAACTGTTTTGTTGGAAATTTTTCTTTTTGGGTTGAAAATTACCTTTTTGGTTGAAAATTCATCTTCTTGGGTTTAAAAGTCAACTTTTTTCTATATCACTGGACTTTGTAGCTTAAAAACTCTACACATTCGTTGAAAATTGATCTCTTTTGGTATAAAATTAATCTTTTGCTTTCTCATTGAGGAAGCTTTGTATTTTTTTAGAGGAAATAGTGTGAAGTCTGTTTTTATTTTCCCGATGGTGAATAATTTGTGTAAGATATATTCTGTGAAGAAAACATTTTTTGTAGGAAAAATAGAATACAATTTAATTCTCTGGAGGATATATTTCTGTGTAGAAACTATTATGTGTAGGAGAAATATAATCTGTACACTTTGTGCTACTTTTTTCGAATTTACCGCTTTATTTTTGTTAAGGCTGGCAGTTTTGAAGTTTGACAGCCGACAAAAAAAAATGGTAGAGGCGGCCATGCCTGTATTTGTAAACAAAACTGTTTATTTGGTAACGAGTCACAAAATTAAAGTGATGTGTAGAAGTTTAGTAATTTAGGGGCTGTAATTAGTCCTGATATCGTGCAATTTAGTTGCGCAAACTCATGTAATGAAACTTAGCTTCTTTTTGATAGGCCGCTCGGTAAATTTTTGATATCGGTCTTGGCTCATTCGATTTTACGTTGTGCTATTTAATTACTTTCGATCTAATGCCGACGAGGATGACGACCTTAAAAGGCATTTTTCCCGATCCGAGTGAGTATTAAAACAACGTTTTCATTATTCATTTTCCTCTAGACTCAATTAAGTGGCAATATTCAGCTGTGTACCGACAAAAAATTCGAAGTCAAATATAGGTTAAGTTTTCATTTCTAATCGTATCTCTTCATGTTCACACCTAAAGAAACTATTTATTCTTGTTTAGAAAGGTCTTTTATTTAATAAATTAACGTGTATTTTTATGAAGTTTTATTACTGCAAACGTTTCTTCTAAAATGTCATTTGATATGGCCGATAATAGGACAATTGAATCTTTTCACATTTAAAATTTGTGTTTGTAAATAAATACAAATCAATCGTTTTCCTTAGAACCGATACGGAGAAAAAACTTTATTCAGGAGAATGTTAAAAGTCTTAGACAAATGGAGCAATATTTCCACAATAAAGATTTGGAAGATCTTCAAAATCTCCATATTCACAAGCAAAGGGCCGTCAATAAGTACCAAAATATCGGATCTAAAGTCAAGTCTGGTGCTCCAAAATTAGAAGAACCTTCCAAAAAAGTAACGTCAAAGACATCAGCTAACAAAGCAGAAAAAACTACACAATCAGACCAAAAGCTAAGCATTCCAGCTTTATTTAGCAAAGGAACCACATCTGCTAAAAAATTATACAAAGTACCAGGCAATAGAAATTCTGTGTCTTTTCCGAAGAAATTAGAAAAAAATCGTGCTACTGGCAAATTTGCTCTTGGTAAAAATAAGCCAAAAGTCCCTTCTGATCCAAATGTCTTGCAGAATCGAGCAGAGGATGATGAAAATAGTAAAGTTGTGGTTAAGTACAGAAATCAGGGAATTCAAACCATGGATGATAAAAATTTGGATAATTTGTATGCGGAAGGTGTAATCAGGTACTTGATATTTATGTTTACTTTTTAGAATTAAGAATTTTACAATTTACAGGGCTCGGATTGAGCGACTTTTTCGACTTTTTTTTTAATGCTATTTTATTCAAGAAAAATACGATTAGTTGACTTTTCCGTTTTTCTCAGAAGTTCGCTGTATTTATAGTTTCAATTTTAATCACAATAAAACTTTTAAAATTGGAATTCAAAACCAGAAAAAATGGTACCATTTTGATTTAAAACATTAAAAAATGAATAAATTCTTTTTAAAGCTTTATAGTTAGAAAATGTTTAATTAATAGAGTTTGAAATTGAACAATTTCTAATTTCGTGAATGCATATTCGAAGATTTACTTTTTTCAAATCGCAAGCGAAAACCTTTAAAATCGATTAATTTTAAATTAAATTACAGTTTGCACATTCATCCCCCTATTCTCCCTTTTTTAAAAGAATTTCACTTTTTCCCCCTGTTTTCAAGAAACTTCTCCTTTTTCTCGTTCTTCCGATTAGGAGCGAACTAAATTAATAGAATCCAATAAGACGACTAATTAAGAAAATTAATTCTTTTTGGCCAGAAATTTCACTATTTGGTTGAACATTCAATTATTTTGTTGAAAACTCAACTATTTTGTTAATAAGTCATATTTTCTTGAAGAAAGACAAATTTTCAACAAAGTAGTTGAATTTTCAACCAAAACAAATTCATTTTTAACCGGGCAGTTGCATTTTTAAACAAAAAGGATGACTTCAATCAAAAAAGAAAAATTTTCAACAAAATTCATGATTTCTCTCAAATAGTTGAATTTTCCACTATAAAATAATTAAGAAAAAAAATTCATTCTCAACCAAAGAAAAACCATATTTCAATAAAAATAGTTAAATTTTCAAACAATCTGCAACAAAAAATGAATCTTCAACAACAAAAAATACATTTTTAACAAAAGAATTCAACATTTAACCAAGAAGATTTATTCACTAACAAAAAAAAAAGAATTTTCCAACAAAATACATGAATTTAACAATTAAAAAATTTTAATTTAATAAAATTTAATTTTTGAACTTTCAACAAAAAAGTTCACCTTTTTTGGTTGAAAATTTATCTTTCTTAGTATTTTTTCATTCATTCAAACATTCATATTTCAAAGTTGAAAATTCATCGTTCTTTGGTAGAAAATGCATCTTTTTTGGTTGAAAATTCAACTAATTGGATAAAAATGCAACTGTTTTTGTTTAGTTGTAATTTATCGCGTTTGAAGATTTGACCATTTGGTTGAAAAATGCATCATTTCTTATTAAAGCTTTATACTTACATAATTTTTAATTAATAGCGTTTGAAATTGAACAATTTCTAAGTTCGTGAATCCACATTGAAAGTTTAAATCTTTTCAATTTACAAGCCTTAACAGTTGGATATCTTTAAGTTGAGAACGTTTAAAATTAATTAATTTCAAATTCAGTTACAGTCTTCACACTCTTTCCCCTTTTCTAAAGAATTCAACTTTTTTCCCTTGTTTTCAATAAACTTCTCCTTTTTCTCGTTATTTCTATTAAGTGTGCTCTAAATTAATAGAACCCAGTAAGACAATTCAACTATCTCAGGTTGAAAATTTATTATTTTCGGTAAACAATTGGACTCTTTGGTTAAAAATGTATTTCGTTGAAAACTCAACTATTTTGTTAATAAGTCATCTTTTTGGTGAAAAGAGACAAATTTTCAACAAAGTAGTTGAATTCTCAAACAATACAAATCAATTTTTAACCAAAAAAGAAGAATTTTCTACAAAATAGTTGAATTTTCAATTATAATATAATAAATAAAAACATTAATCCTCGTCCAAAACTAAAAACGAATTTTCAACAAAAATATTTAAATTTTCAACCAAAGATATGCAGTTTCAACTAAAATGATGAATCTTCAATAACGAAAAATATATTTTGAACAAAAGAGTTCAACATTCAACCAAATAGTTGAATTTTCAACAAAAAATATGATATTTTGACCAAAAATATTAATTCACTACCAAAAGAAGACGAATTTTTAATAGTGGCTATTCAAGTATTACGTAAGCAGTTTGAGAGGGAGGGGGGTTCCTAAGTAGATGCTTATTATTGTATATTCTTAATGTAAAAATATGCTTACAATGGGGGATGGGGGGGGGGGGGGTCAAGAACAGGGAAAATTATGCTTGCGTAATACTTGAACGGTCCCATATAATACATGAATTTTCAATCAAAAAGTTCATTTTCAACAAAAAAAGATGCATTTTCAATCAAGAAGGAAAAAATCCTAATCACTTAAAAAATCTTTCTTGGTTGAAAATTCATCATTTTTGGTAGAAAATTTATCTTTCTTGGTTCAAAATTCGTATTCTTTGGTTGAAAATTTAACCATGTGGATAGCAATGCATCATTTCTCATAAAAGATGTGTAGTTAGCAAATTTTTAATTAATAGCGTTTTTAATGGAACAATTTCTAATTTCGTGAATTCGTTTTCAAATTTAATTTTTTTTGTATTTCAAGACATAACAGTTGGACATTTTAAAGTCGAAAACGTTTAAAATCGATTAATTTCAAATTCATTTACAGTTTTCACACCCTTTGCCCTATTATCCTTTTTTAAAGAATTCCTCTTTTTCCCTCTGTTTTCAAATGACTTCACCTTTTCCCCTGTTTCTCGTTCTGTCACTTAAATGCGAACTGAATTAATAGAACCCAATAAGAAAATCCAAGTATTTTTGGTTGAAAGTTCATTCAATTTGATTACTATTTGGTAGAAAATTTAATTGTTTTGTTGAAAATTCATCTTTTTGGGTAGAAAATTTAACTGTTTTGTTGAACATTCGCCTTTTTGGATAGAACATTCATCCCTTTGAATTGAAAATCACTCTTCTATGGTAGAAAAGTCATTTTTTTGTGTGAACATGTAACTGTTTTCTGAAAAGTCGTCTTTTTGGCACGAAAATTCAACCATTTGGTTAAAAATTCGTCTCTTCTGATTGAAAGTCCAACTATTTGGTTTTGTTAAAAATTTGCCTTTTTGGATAGAAAATTACTCTTTTATCGCAGAAAAATCATCTTTTTTGTTGAAAATTTAACAGATTTCGGCAAAATTCGTCTTTTGGCATAAAAATTCAACCACTTGATTTATAATTCGTATCCTTTGATTGAAAGTCTAACTGTTTGTTTGTAAATGCAAATATTTGGTCAAAAATTATTTTTTCTATTGTTAAAAATTCATCCTGTTGGTTGTGAATGATCTATTTGTTGATCATTCCAATTTTCAGGCTTATAGTTCAACTGTACTCTACAAAATTCGTCTTTTTGGCTTTTAAATTTAACTATATGATTGAAAAGGCAACTTTTTTCGGTTGAGGTTTAATCTTTTTTATTTCTCAATCATTTAGTTAAAAAGTTTTTTTTTTTGTCCAAAATTCAACTGTTTAGTTAAACATTCATATTTTTGGATAGAAAATTCGTTCTTATTGATGGAAAATTCATCCTCTTTGGTTGAAAATCTATCTTTCTTGGCTGCAAATTGTAACTTATTTGTGAAAAATTTAACTGCCTTCTATAAAATTCGACTTTTTGCTTAAAAATAGACTACTTTTTAAATTAAACTATTTGTTTGAAAGTTCATCTTTCCTTATTGAAAATCATATTTTTTTAATATTCCACTCTTCAGGTTGATAAATTCAACTGTTTTTTTTTTAATTTGTATTTTTGGATTGAAAATTAAACTATTTGTTTCAAGTTTAATCTTTTTTGTTTGAAAATTCGATCATTTGGTTAAAAATTCATATTTGTAGGTTGAAAATTCAACTGGTTGGCTAAAACTTCAATTACTTTGCCTCTTTTGCTTGAAATATTCTAACTATTTGGTTGTCAATGCAACTGTTTGGTTGCAAATTATATTCTTTTTTTTTAATTCAACTACTTAATTGAAAATTAGTCTTCCTAGTTTAAGGGTCAACTACTTTGTAAACCATTCGACTTTTTTACTTAATAACTCAACCCTTTTGTTAAAAATTCGTCTTTGAGTTGAAAATTCGTCTCTTGGTTGAAAATTCAACTACTTTGTTCAAAAATGCAATATATTTCGACTAGAAATCTTAGAAACTTAAAGCATTTCATATTGAATTGAATATTGCACCTGTATTAATTTTATTTAAAAGAATTTATTCCCCATTTTCCGTGAAAAATTACCCTATTTCCCCTGTTTCGAAAGCATTTTGGACTGAGGAGTCTGAATGGTTAAACAGTTAATAATTTCATATTCAAATTATACATTCTGAAGTTTGAAGCCTTAATTGATGAGTAATTAATGTACATTAGAAACGGCTTTCATTTGAAAATAATCCATTTTGACAAGTTTAACAGTTGAGAAAAAAATATCTTAAACCCAGATTCAGAATCTTTCAAGCTGAATGACTATTGTTTAAACAAAAAATTGTTTTAACTTTAATGTTTATTTTAATTGCGCGAAGAATATTCAAAAATCAATGAGAATTATGTACTCTATATTCCTAAACAAATAAAGTTATTATTTTATTCTACTGCTTTTTTTCATTATCTTTAAAAATTTGAAGCGACATTTTGTTGACTTTTTTCGAAATTCCCTGTGGCTTTCTTTGTAATTTTATGCAAGATTTTGAAAGCCTTCTCGTCGATCCGAGCCGTGACTATAACTTAGTGCAAATTAAATTGATTGAACAAATTTTAATACATGAAGCTTTAAAAGTTTTAAATGAGAAAATTGTATTATTCTCTGCAAGTGATTGCAAGTGGATTGCTCGTGTTTGATGAATATTTTAATTTGAAGATACGCTACAAAGAAAAATGTGCAAAGTAGTAATCCTCGCAAAAATGTATCTGAAGAAGAACAAGGAAAAATAGCAAAAGTTGTATCGAGTCCACCTTCAGACAGAGGAGATGTATGTGTATCACCCGTAAAAAATGACGAAGACGGGATAAATTACATCAAATTGAATAAACAACGAAATACTGTGGCGAGTAAATTAGCTACTCAAATTAATAGTGGTGTACCTCCTTCCAGTTATCGAAAAGGAGTTGTTCCCAAGTATGTTTTAAACATTATTTCACCTCGATTTATTTCTGTTTAGTTACATTTGATTAAATTATATGTTTGCAGGGTGGCCGCTGACCGGGAAACCCGGGAATTAGCCTGGAATGTTGAACACCGTAAAAAAGCCGGGAAACAGCCTAGAAATTTTTTGAAAACCGGGAATTTTATTTGGTTAAAATCATCTTTTTTGGTTCAACATTCTTTAGGATAGAAAGTTCTTCTTTTTGGATTGAAAATTCATCTTTTGGTAGAAAATTTGTCTTGCTTGGTTAAAAGTAAATTTAAAAAAATCAAAAAGTCTATTATTATATTTTTAATTAAGAATTCATTTTTTTTAATTCTACTACTTGGTTAAAAATTGAATTATTTTATTGAAAATTCAACTATGTTGTTCAAAAGTCATCTTTTTTGGTTGGCAATTCAACTGTCTTCTAAAAGATTGTTGAAGTTTATTCATTTTTGTTTTGAAAACTCATTCATTTTTATCGAAAATTCAACTTTTTTTGTACATTTGTCTTTTTAAATTAAAAATGTATCTTATTTTGTAGAAATTTGATCTTTTTCGGTTGAAAGTTAATTCGTTTGAAATGAAAAGTCTACCATATTGTATTTTTAGTTCGAAATTCATCTCCTTAGGTTGAAAATTTATCTTCATAGGTTGTTAATTCAACTATTTGGATTAAAATTAATTTTTTTGGTTGAAATTTCATCTTTCTTGGTTAAAAATTATCTTTCTTGTTGAAAAGTTATCTTTTTAGGTTTAAAAGTTAAGGTCTGAAATCAATTTTACAATAAATTACATTATATATTTTACTTTTTAGGTTCTCGAGTATTTAATTCTTTTCAAAATGTATATAATAAAGCAATTACTATTGAACAACAACAAAATTAAGAAAATTATTCATAAAAATGTTGAAAGCTCAACCGGGAAATTTTTCATTTTTGACCATGCAAACCGGGAAAAAGCCTGTAATTTTTTTTTTAAGTTTGAGTGGCCACCCTGATTTAGTAACAGATTATACCGTTACGAAAAAATATAGGAAATTCAGTATAGGCCTATAATGAATTTCTTATCACTTTTTCGCGATTCTAAAAAAATAATTTAAAAAAATCCATTATAAGAAAATCAGTATAAAAATAAATAATGTTAAAATAATGAAAGAAGTGACGCAAAAGATACAGAAACTACAAATGAATGATTCTTTTATTTACTTGATGTAGGATTGGAAATTATTTCAAGGGATTTCACAGGATTTTCCAGATTTCAAGAAATTTTACAGGATTTCAAGGAATTTTAAGGGATGGCAGAAAATTTTCACGAATTTTAAGCCATTTCGGCAGATGTGATACAAATTTCACAGGATTTCAAATTATTAAAATAATTTCAAAGATTTCCAAACATATATGGGTACTTTAAGGGATTCCACAGATTTTGGAGGGACTTTCATGGAATTTTAAAGGGTTTCAAAGGATTATATGGGATTTAAAATTATTTCTATGGATTTCAAGAAATTTCGTAAGATTTCAAAACATTTTAAGGGATTTTAGTAGATTTTCAACATTTCCGGGGATTCAAAAGGATTTCGAAGAACTTTCACGGATTTTACGGCTTTAAAAAAAATATTACTGTACTTTAAAATATTTAAAAGATTTTCTAGTGATTTTAAAAATATCCGGGAATTTCAAAGACAAGGATTTCTATTGATTTTGAAGGATTTCTAGAGAACTTTGGAAAATAAATCTTATTGAATCTTCAATGATTGCAAATATTTCAAGATATTTAAACCTTTTTATTTCGAGAACTTTAATAAATAAGTTTATTTTCATTTATTTTAATTGATTTTTACCATTTCCATGGATCTTAAAGGATTTTAACGAATTTCTAGAGAACTTGAGGGAATAAATTACATTTTATTTCAAGGAATTTTGACGGTTTTCAACCATTTTAGGGGATATGAAAGAATTAAGAAATATTAAATGATTTTAAGTCTTTTTTGTAAGATTCCAAAGAATTAAAGTTTTTTAATCGAATTAACATTATTTTTAAATGTATGAAGGGATTTCAAAATATTCCAACGGATTTGAAAGATATCGAGGAGGTTCACAGATTTTTGATAAGTCAAGTTTATTTATTCTGTATAATCAATTTCTATAATAAATTTCCTATAATCGCGAAAAACTGCTAGGAAAATCATTTTAGGCCTACACTATTTTTTCTATAATATTTTGTCATAAGGATATTAAGTTGATCAGAAAGCTTTAAACTGGTTTTTAATTAAATGTGTTTTTGAAACAGATATCTTAAAGACAGAAAAGAAGCTTTAAAAAAAGAGGAACAGGCCAAAGCTGATATTAGTCGCGCAGATTGTCCAGAAGGCTTTGTTGCTCTTCCTGATGAAGAACGAAGGGAAACCTTGAGGATGTTGAAAACACGTAATTTATTAATATTATTGAATCTAATATTTACAGGGGTCACAGTCTTTCCCTTATTCCCCTGCATTTCCCCGTTTCTCTTTAAGTATATGATATTTTAAAATACAATTAAAAATAAAAACTCTCTTAAAAAAAGTGAAAGCTGAAACATTTGAAGGCATATTGAAAATGTGAAAACCGCAACAAGAAGTTGTTATCCAATATAAAATTAGAACATTAAAAAATATATAGCAATTTTACAAAGTTAAGTAATTAATAAATGGAATATTCTAAGTTGATTAACTGCAAAGTTAAATTTTCTAACATAAAAAATATTTATTTTTTAATCTTACCAATAAAAAGTTTAAAAATGTTTATTTGAACGATTTCAAACTAAACTATTTAGGATTTAAATGAAACTTTAAAGCTAAAATGTTTTTTCGCTGAATCAATACAAATTAAATATCATTGTAATCTAAAATATGTTAGGCGCTCAAGAAAGTTTCAAATTTACATTCAAAGTATTAATTACAGTAAGGTCGAACATGACAAACCTTGGAAAGAAATATTTAATTATAATTATTGTTTTTAAATAAATTCTTCCATTGGCGGAAGTCATTCAAAAATTATTTACCATTATTTAAGAATATGCAATTTCTTATAAAAAGCTTGTGTGTTGTTTTCTGCGTGTAAAAATTAATGTTTAATCTTTCGGTCGTATATTTTATGCCCCCGTCGGCCTAAGTACATCCAGTTTAAAAAAATAAATTCTTTATTGGGCAGAAATCATTAAAAAATCATTTAACGTTATTGAAAAATATAAAATTTCTTATAAAAAGATTGTTTATTTTTTACATGTAAAAATTAATGTTTAATCTTTCCCCTTTCGTAAAAAATGACCCAATTTCTCCTTTTTTGAGCTCCTTTTGCGCTGTGCTCCCTGTATTTATATTAAAAAATATATTTATAATTTTATATGAACTATTTTTAAATAGAATACCAAGAATGCGTCGACGAGCTGAATAAATTGCCAATAAGGACCGATACACTAAGGGCCCAAAAGCGGAAAATGGAAATTGAAAAGAAGCTGAATAAACTCGAGGAAGGTATCAAAGTGTTTTCGAGGCCGAATGTTTTCATTAAAATTGGCGCGTGATCTGATAAGTGATAGTTTATAAAGGGGACCAAACTCATTTTAAGGACAATTGCACTGAAATTTGTTGAGTGATATAAACAGAGACCATGTTTAATTCTTTGTTCATAAAATAATTTATTGTACTCTATCGATTAATATTCGATGTTTTGTACATACTTGTTTATTCACTTGTATGAAAAAATTATCTAGTCTAATTTGTACAGCATTTGCGTGTGTCAATAATTGGGGTACAAAGTAAAAATATAGAATAATATTTTTCTACACAATGACTTATTTATTTCTAGGTGCGAAAAATGTGTGAAGGAGGCATTTTAATTGCAATCGACTCTCGATTAATTTTGATAGTAATTTTTATTTTAATATTTTTGGTATATTCATTTAATTCATAATAAATAATTTATTATATCACAATATCTACTACGGCACAACAATTCATTCTTCTATACTGTCTTTTGACATTATAGGGAATTTTTGTCGATTGTATGCACAAAAGTTTGAGGATCGAAATGAAGTCCTCCCAAATTATAAATGACTTCTTCGTTTTCATACCACTTTTGTGTGTCAAAGCCTTTGAAGAATATCGATATTTCTCTTTCAGCCGAATCCTTGGAATCTGTGGTAAAAAACATTTACATGCATTTCGTATACACCTAATAAATAATAGGTACGTTTTATAAAATCAGGTCTGGGACTCACTTTAGAGATCAAAAGTAGTGTAAATAGTGTCACAAATTAAAAAATTAAGAATGTTAAGATAGTGTTCATCAATTTTTCAAATATTAAAAAGGAACTTCAATATTTAAATAAAATGTTATTCTTTAGTCTAGAAATGATCAAAATTACTATTTACTTATCGCAGGATTCACGGCCTTTCCCTTTTTCTCATTTTTCCGCTTGAATGCCAACAATTACATTCCAAATTAATAGAACCCAAAGAGAAAATCCAACTATTTTTGGTTTAAAATTACTCTTTTCGGTTGGAAAGTCATTGGTTGAAAATTCAACTGTTGTGTTGAAAAATCGTCTTTTTGACTTGAAAATTCCACAATTTGATTGAATTTCTTTTTCTTGACTAACAAATGTTTTTTTGATTGAAAATGCAACTATTATGTCTTTTTGGTTTAAATATTCATCACTTTTTGTAGAAATTTTACCTTTTTTGGGGTAAAAATGCAACTGCCTGGTTAAAAATTAATCTGTTTCAGTTTAAAATGATCTTTTTTGTTGAAAATTTACAATTTCAGGTTAAAAATTCAACTGTTTTGTGCAAAACAAGTAATTTCGGCTCGAAAATTCCACAATTTGGCAGACAATTTATGTAATTTGTTGAAAAATCGTCTTTTTGTTACAAAATCAACTTTTTTGTTAAAAATCAAGTATTTTGTCGAAAATTCGTCTTGCTTGGTAAAAAATTGTTTTTCTCATTTTAAATTGAAATATTTTTTTGCTGAAGTGTAAGCTATTACATTTTTCATTGAAAATTCAACTATTTTGTTGAAAATTCGTCATTTAGCTTGAAGATTCAACTATTTGATTGAATTTCTTTTTCTTGACTAACAATTTTTCTTTTGTATTAAAAATTCAAATATTTTGTTGAACATTCATGTTTTCGGTTTAAATATTCATCTAGTTTTGTAAAAATGTTTACGTTTTTTGGTTAAAAAAATCAACCTGTGTCGGTTCAAAATTAACTTTATTGTTGAAAATTTACAATTTCAGGTTAGAAATTCAACTGTTTTGTATAAAATTCGTAGCTTCGGCTCGAAAATTCCACAATTTGGTAGAAAATTTATGTATTTTGTTGAAAATGCGTATTTTTTGTTAGAAAATCCACTTTTTTGGTTACAAATCAAGTATTTTGTTAAAAATTGATCTTTTTAAGTTGAAAATTTCACGCCTTGGTTGAAAGTTCAACAATTTTCTCAAAATTTTATATTTTGGTTGAAAATTCATAATTTTATTTGAAGATAAGTTTTTTGTTGTTGTTAAAACCCAATGGTTTTAACTGAAAATTTCACTATTTTGTTGGAACTTGAACTGATTTGTTATAAAAGAACATTTCTATTGAAAATTCATATTCTCTGGTTGAAAATTATTCATTTAAAGTTGAAAATTCAACACCTTGGTTAAAAGTTGAACAACTCTCTTAAAAGTTTCTTTTTGTTGTTGAGAATGCATAATTTTAGTTGAAAATAATTTTGTTTGTTTGTTAAAATCTAATATTTTTTACTGAAAATTGAACTATTTTATTGAAAATTGAACTAATTTGTTGTAAATTAATGTGTTTGTTGAAAATTCATATTCGCGAATTAAAAATTCAACTGTTTTATAGAAAATTAATCTTCTTGGCTTGAAAATTCAACTATTTGGTATAAAAATAAACGTTTTTGTAGAAAAGTCGTTTTTTTTTAATTGAAAATTAATCCTTTTCAATAAAAATTTAAATACTCAATTTTTTGTTAAAAATTGATTTTTTTATTTAAAAATTCAATTATTTAGTTAAAAGAATTCAGAAAGGAAAAAAATATAAACTAAAAATTGATCAAATAAAATTTGGCTTAACTTCACATCCATTGTTCAAAGTATTTAGTTGAAAATGTATGTAATTTGTTAAAAATTCGTCTTTTTTGGTAGGAAATTCGAATAGTTGATTAATAATTTATGTATTTTGTTGAAAATTCATTTCTGGTAGAAAATTCATCTTGTTGGTTTAAAATTGAACTATTTGGTTGAAAATGTATGTATTTTGTCGAGAGTTCATCGTTTTCAGTGGAAAATTAATCTTCTTGGTTGAAAATTCATCTTTTTCGTTAAAAATGTAGTTTCTTGGTTGAGCATTCAACTGTTTTGTTGAAAGCTCGTGTTTATGGCTTGAAAATTCAACATTTTTTAGGAAACTTTTTTCCTTATTGACTAAGAAATCTTTCTTGTTTGAAAATTCGTCTTTTTGATCTGAAAATAGTGTCTTTAGTGTCATTTTTTTCGAAATAGTAGCAAAATAGTGTCATCGCTTAAGAAAGTGGCAAATAGTATCAATAGTGTGGTGAACCCGACGCCTGTAAATTAAAAAAAAATATAAATTACCTGAACCATGAGCAGCATTTCTGGTATCGGAAAGTCCAAACATGCCTCTAATTGAATTGGGATCAGTAAACTGGGCTTGATAAACTTTTGTAGGCCCTAGTAATTGTCTCCACTTAGATATCGCATCGTATCCTGCCAAAATATGCACGTCGGAAGGCCCACTACTCATAAAAGTGAGCAGACGATTGTAGAAAAATTTCCCTTTATGGTCCGCATAAAACTGTTCTGCTTCCTCTGTCGTTAATATCAATCTACGAGATCTTACAACTTTAAAATCATTAGCGATTATTAAGTCACGGATTTTCTGAAAATTGGAAACAATTTTTTAATCACGTATCAAAAAGAACCAACAACTTTCAAATGAATTATTATAATATTTACAAATGGTACAAATTAGAATATACTTTAAATTGATAAATTATTGTGAAAAATTTTATTATAAAATTCTTCAATTTTTTATCGATGAGAAATCTGTTAGAATTTAGCAAATAAAAGAAATTAATTTAGGGTGGCCGCGAAACGTAATTTTCAAAATTACCTGATTTTTCCCTGACAAGTTTTCATTTTCCCTGAACATTTAAAAATCAAAATTCTAATCTTGCAAGAATTTTAATATAGAATCTTTTTATAAATAGAATAAAACAATTTTCAATTTATTATTCTCAGGGCTGCCGCAGCCTAATTTAGTTGAAAAAAGTGACCAGTTTAAACAGAAAAAGTGACCAAAATTGACTAATATCAACACTAATGACTAAAAAATGACTAATTCAAAAGAATTCAAATGAAATGGAAAAAATCCAAAGAATGCCATTGACTTCAGTAAAATCCAAGTATTTTATAGGAACTTAAGGGTTATAACAAGAATTTCATAAAATTCATAAAAATATTATAAAATCCCGCGAAATTCTACAATATGTGATGATATTTCCTGCAATCCTGAAAAATTTATTAAAATAACTTGAGAAAAAAAAATCTAAGAAATTCTTTATAATCGCATAAAAATTGTTTCAAATACCTTAAAATTATTAAAATCCTTGAAAATCCTTCAAAATTATTTTAATCTCTTGAAAATGCAATTATTGAAAATCCTACGAAATCCCTCAATTCTTGTGAATAAATGGTTTGAAATCCATTAAAATATGACAAAATCCCGCGAAATTACACGCGATCAATGCAATACATGCCTTACATGCAATATTTCCTGAAATCCTGGAAATTTTATTAAAATACCTGGAGCGATTTTAAAATCCTCGGAAATCTTATAAAATCGCTTGGAATCTTTGAAAATAAGCTAAAACTTTATAGGTCCTATTAAATCGTTCCATACCTTCTGCAATTCTTTAAAACACCATGAAATTTTTGATAAATCTCCTAAAATTATTCAAATCCTTGAAAATTTGTAAATCTCTTGAAAATCCTAAAATATTTCACATCTTTTGAAATTCCTTGCAACTTTTTAAAGCTTTTTCAAATTCTCTGGAAGTTTTACAAATTGCATCAAATATCTAAAATCCTTTAAAAGACCTTCAATATATTGAAATATACTAAAATTTTTATATAATCTACTTAAAAAAGTTATACTTTGATCAATGATATCTCAAATTTTTTAGACGATTTTTCTTTCCAATTTTGGCCAAATGATCTTTGGACCTTCTACTTTTCATCGTTCCCTTCTTTAATCAACAAAAACTTGCGTGAAGAAATATTTTTAATTTTCTTTGGTAGTGTATCAACGATTTCAGATTTTCCGTAATTGCGGGTAAGTGTGATACATGTAAAAAAAAAACAATAAAATCCAAATTTTGCAAGATTGTACTTTCGTTCCTGTTAATGAAACATCCACGGTTTTTTAAAAGAGATGATTTCTTTAAATGTTTGATCATTTATAACAATAATAATGAAAATAAAAAATAAGAATTTGAAACTTATGTACATGAAGGTCCCAGTGATACGTAAACAATTATCCATTTCTAATTAAATTATTCCTAAATTTATTTTTTTTAAATCTCTCTGTGCAAATGTATTTAAAAAAATGTTATTTAACCATTATTATTTTGTACTTGCATTATTTTACTCTTTAACTCTTAACCCCTTTAGCTAAGCTCGATCTGTTGTCAGATTTTCGTATTTCACAATGAAAATTAAAATTAAAAAAAAGATACCAAATTTACCCTTGATGTTTAATTGCCCTATCATAATTTATCATTAAAAATAATAAAAATGTAAAATTTTTGAAAAAATAACGGATAGTCAAGGAAAATATAATATCTCCCTACATTTCTAAAAAAGAAACATTCAATAAAACGTGCTTTATGTTAGGAAAAATTCAAATCAAAAGGCCAGATGACAAAATTACGAATTCGAATTTTCGAGTGTAGTCGAGGCTTGGCGCCACCAGGGTACTTTTTTCTAAGACCTGGCGGCGCCAAGCCACTCTTGTCACACGGAATTTTTTTGCAGTTATGGGCCATCCATAAATTACGTTACCAATTTTGAGCTTTTTTTACCTCACACCTCCCCCGAAAGTAACACAGCCGTTGACTAAAGACGGATTTTACGTTTACAAATTGTTTAAATAAAATTAATGTAGATAACATGTTGAATTCAATACGAAACACTTTAAATTCCTAAGATTTCAAGCTGAAATATATTGCATTTTGAACAAAATAGTTACATTTTCAACCAAAAAGATTTTTACCCAAATAGATGAACTTTCCAGTGGAAGAGACGAGTTTTCCAACAAATAGTTAAAGATTTAACCAAATAGAAAAAATTTTAAGCCAAAAAGACTAATTTTTTCGAAGACAGTTGAATTTTTAACAAAAACCTTACTTTTCAACCAAGAAAGATAAATTTTCAACAAAGAAAGATGATGAAGTTTTAACTACATAGTTAAATTTTCAACCCAAAATGATGACTATAACAAAATAGTTACATTTTCCAAACATAATTACATTTTTAACAAAATAGTTGAATTTATAACCAACTAGTTGAATTTTCAGCATACAACGAGACGTTTTTAATCAAATGGTCGTATTTTCAAACAAAAAAGATTAAAATGCAATCAAATATTTGAATTTTTAAGACGAAAAGACAAAAAATTTTTAGAAGACCGCTGAATTTTCATCAAAAAAGTTCATTTTTAACCAAGAAAGATGACTTTTCTACCATGGCTTTTAAATAGGAAAAGATGAATTTTCAACAAAAAAGATCATTTTTAATGAACAAAGATGCATTTTTAATAAGATAGTTGAATTCTCAACCAAAAAGCTGAATTTTCCACAAACAACATTAATTTTCTCCCCAAAAAGACAACTTTTTAACAAAATACATGAATTTTCTACAAAATTGTTGAATTTGTAACTTATAAAATATACAGTGTAAAGTTTCAACGAAAAATGGAATAGTTAAATATTCAACAAAATTGTTAAATTTTCAATCAAAAAGATAAATTTTCGACCAGGAACATTAATGTTCTATCAAAAAAGACGAATGTCCAACTTATCCAATATACAAGATAAAGTTTTAAACAAACATGGAATAGTTAAATTTTCACATAAAAAATATATATAATTTTTAACAAAAAAAAAAAAAAAAAGAATTTTCAATAAATTTGATAAATTTTGAACCAAAAAGATGCATTTTCGACCAAGAAGATTAATATTCTACGAAAAAGACGAATTTTTAACAAAATACATGGATTTTCAACAAAATTATTTAATTTTAAAGTAAAAAAGACGAATTATCTACAAAAAAAGATGAATTTTTAACCCAAAAATATTATTTTTTTAACCAAAAACTTTAATTTTTAACCAAATAGTTTAATTTTCTACCAAATTGTTGAATTTTCGAGCCAAAAAGATTAACTTTCTACAAAACAGTAGAAGTTTTAACATAAAAGTTCATTTAAAAGCAAATAGTCGAATTTTTAACTATAATTATGAATCCTTAATAAATAAAAAATCGACTTTAAAACCAAAAAACATAAATTCTCAACGAAGCATGTAACAGTTGATATTTTAACCAAAAAAGTGCATGTTTAACCAAAAAGGATAAATTTTCAACCAAAAAGATAAAATTTCTACTAAGAAAGACGCATTTTCAACCAGAGAGTTGAATTTTAAACTAAAAAAGATCCGTTTTTAACCAAATAGTTAAATTTTTAACTGAACGAGATAAATTTTTAACAAAAAGTGAAATAGCTTAACTGTCAGTTTAAAAAATTTAATTTCAATCAAACATGAGACGAATTTTCATCAAAATAGTTAAATTTTCTACCAAAAAGAATGAACCTTCAACTGAAAAAAATGAATTTTTAACAAAGTAGTTGAATTTATGATAAAAAATATGACTTTTAAAAACTATTTTGAACAAAATAATTAAATTTTCAACCAAATAATACAATTTTTAACCAAACGAATTGAATTGCGAACCAAAAATATAATAGTTGTCTTTTCCATTAAAAAAATGAACTTTTAGCCCAAAATATAGTTGGATTTTCTTATTGGGTTCAAGTTTTAAATGTTATCTAAGTTTGTAACAAATATGATAAGAGATATAATCTTTATGTTGTAAAAAAAGTTAATAATTAATTTGTTTTTTATTCCAAACTTTCTCCCTATCTACACTTCCCTAAAATCTTTCAAATCTTTTGAAATCCCTTCAAATAAAAGGAAGTGATTTGAGAAAAAAGTGACAAGTGACTGTGCGGCAGTCCTGATTATTCTTGACAGTTATTTAAAGTGCTGATTACAGTCCGGGAAAGTCAGGGATTTAAAAGAAACAATGGCAAAAGTCACTGAATTTCTGTAATTTCCCGGTTTTCCCTCAACTGCGGCCACCCTATGTAATTTTTCCCATATGGGTTTAGTAGAGGTTACAAATAACACAAAGCCAAGGACAAATTATTCTTGAAATTGAAAAAAATCACCTGCAATGCGAAAGGAGATTTGACAATGTGAGGTTTGAGAATTGCAAGCGTCAATTCTAATGAACGTGTCGGCTGCATATCCGCATTTTTCGGTCAATTATATTCAAGAAAACTTGATCGAAGAGCTTTTGGAAGTTCTGTAATTGTCATTTGCACGTGTATATGACATTATAACCTCTTTTGTGAAAAAATCAACAAAACCTTCTGATGTTTTCCATTTTTTTTCTTTGATTTTCACTCTGTTCACTCTTTTCACTCAACAGTAACACACTAGTATTTTCACTATAAACATAATTTTTCGGTCAATGTTGCGTTAGAATATCTCAAATCAACCAAAAATAATATCTTTGTCAAAAGGGCCAAAAGTGATCAAAAACATTTTTTGAGATTTATCTATATATATTTTTTCTTTTACTTTGTATACCAATCACAGATTGGTATCGCTTTTTATTCTCTGTTCTCAACCCTAATTGGCATAAGGTTACGTAATGAACCGTTTTTGGATTCTTATTGGTGGGAGGAGTAAAACCTAACCTATAAACAATAAATTTGACGTTTTGACAGACGAAGGCTGTGTTGTGATGTCTTGCGTTCCGTAGAATTTCAGTTTTCCTTGTATGCAAATACGTAGAAGTTGAAAGCGAACTTCCTTTAATTTGTTCACATTTTTAAATAAAAATTTTCTTCTAAACGTTAATTCTAAACCCGCCGGCGTGGGAAGTAATGCTCCAAAATGATGCAACAATATATGAAAGAGCTTGAGCAAGTGAGTTTATTTTACATTATTAGAATTCATTCAATTGTTCTTTTACTTGTTTAATCATTTTTAACTCATTGTTAAAGATGATTGGTTTATATCTCTAAACAAATATTAGTTCCTAACCTAGTTTCCTAAAAAAATTGCACTAACCAATTTGTATATATTAATATTTCTTTTGCACTTCATTTTCGGCAAATTTAAATTAAATTTCTCTTTTGTTTAACATTTTTTTGCAACTTTTTTGAACATTAAATAAATAATGAGTGATTCACTAATTTTGAAAACTGATTTATTGCAAGGAACCTTTCGATCCTGAGGAATTCGTCGAACGATTAGCTTGGAGAACAGTCAATGACACAGTTAGTGAAAATGGAAAAAGTGTTTTCGATCCGCTTTTGATTCACGAAACTTTTCTCCAAGCGATAAAGGATCTGCAAGTTTTGCAAGAGCGACAGCAAAAGAAATGCGAGAAACTCGAAACCGCGCTAAAAGAAGAAGAATCGAGACATGCTCTCGAAACTTTGGATTTGCAGGAGAGAAATAAAAATGCAATGGAACTTTTTCATCAATTGGATGAAAGGATTAATCTTGTTGCGACTAAAGTTCTTCATTTGGGCGATCAACTCGAAAATGTTAATACTCCCAGGGCAAGAGCTGTCGAAGCTCAAAAATTGATGAAACATTTTTCAGAATTCCTGAGTCCTGGCCCCTTGACTGGTCCGATTTTTACTGACAAATCAGCCGTAAGATTTTGCTTTTAAAATTTTCCTATATGCCTATAACAGGGTTGCTACAGAATCCCAATTTTGAAATTCCTTGACTTTTCCCTGACCAATTTCTCATTTTCCTTGAACGTTATAAATTTTTCTTTAAAAAAAAACTTCCACCTGGGAGATCAATAATGTCAATGCAAAAAAATATTTTTTTTTTCAATTTATCTTTAAGACTTTTAGTGACAACAATCCAGAATTTCATGAATTCACATGTATATGAATTTTCAACCAAGAAGATTACATTTTTCTACCAAGAAAGTCGAGTTTTCAGCAAAATACATGAAGTTTCAACTAAAAAGGATATATTTATAGTAAAAAAATTATTTTGAACAAAAACCAAGCACCAAAAAGATTAAATTTCTACCAAAAAAGATCGAATTTTCAGTCAAGTACATGGATTTTCAACAAAATAGTTCAGTTTTCAACTCAAGAAGATAAAATTTGAACCACAAGTGGCATAATTAAATTTTCACTCTTCAGTTTAAAAAATTAATTTTTAACCAAAAAAAGGAATCTCCAGCAAAAGATTTAAATTTTCAGCCTAAGAGATGAATGTTCCACAAAAAAATGAATGTTTAAGAAAAAGTGTAATAGTTGATATTTCCACCAAAAAATATTACAATTTTCAATCAAAAACAGCTGAGTTTAACCAAAAAATATGAATTTTCAAAAAAATAGTTGAATCCTCAACCAAAGAAGATTATATTTCGAACCAAGAAGAGGAATTTTCAGCAAAAGAGCTCATTTTTTACAATTTGAAGCAAAAATGGAGTCGGTTAAATTTTCACCTGAAGAAATAAATTTTTAACAAAATAAAACGAACTTTCAACAAAATAGTTAAATTGTCTACCAAAGATGTGAATTTTCAACCAAAAAGATAAATTCTCACCGCATGATATTATTTTTCTACCACAAAAGACGAATTTTCAACGAAATACATAGTTGAGTCCTTAACCTTAGACTTTAACTTAAATGTTGAATTTTTGTACCAAACAGACGAATTTTCAACAAAAAAGTTAATTTTCAACCAAATAATTGAATTTTTTACCAAAATAGCTGAATTTTCAACCCAAAAAGACGAATCTTCGACTAGACAGTTCAATTTTTAACAAAAATTATGATTTTTTAAGAAACAAACAAAAATAAAGAAAAAAAATGTTGAATGTTCAACAAAATAATAAAAACTTTTATCACAAAATGAATTCTCAACCAAAAAATTTAATATGAATTTTTTTAGACTTGTTATTAAGTCATTTTCTTTTCTAAATCTAGTTTCATTAAGGTTTCATGTTTATTTAATTAACAAAATTGATATAGGTCATTTTAAAGATTTTTTTTTATTCCAGACTAAATTCTGTGCTTCCATGTCAGGGATTCAACTGGCGTTTTCCCCCTAAATGCCCCAAAATCCCCATAAAATAATGAAATATTAGACTTTTAGAATTAGAACTTTACGTAAATTTTTTTTGTAAATTAGTTTTTTTCGTCAATTTGACTTTCCTTTTCAAACCTGCATGAAAAAGGCAGTTCATAACCGATTTTAAAGTTTAATGACTTAGATCAAATTAAAAATTCTTATTTATTATTATCTGGAATTGTTTTCTAAAAATTCTTCACGAAGATATTTAAAAAAAAATCGAAAGTTAGCGATTTTATAAAATCAAAATTAATTTTTGTCAAAAGTTATCAATTGTAGAGCAAAATATTGAGCACAAAATAGTTGAATATCTTTCTTCATAAATTAGAAAAACTACAAGGAACTTTTCATTTTCATCGTAAAGCAAGTGTGACTCTTAAACTATTGACTACATGAAAAAAATGTTTTAAATAAAACATGTGTAATTTGTTGAGATCTACATTTTCTGCTTATAATATTTTTTTTCGGAAATGCATTCTTTTCAAGGTTTGGTTTGTTTTTTGATGAAAATCATGAAAAATCAGCGTAATTTTCATTTTTGGTCGATTTTTTCGAAAAACAATGATTTCACCAAAAAATGTTGCATACAAAAAAGTTGTATTTTTGTGAAATACACAACTTCTCTGTAGAATATTTGTATGCAAAAGCAATTTTAAGATCTTTTAATTTTGTTGAAATTTAGTGAATTTATAGACAACTTTAAAAATGACCTTATTTTATTAGTTTTCGACATACGTGTAGAGTAAATATTTTACATAAAACTACTCTGAAACCAATACATTCAGCCATAAAACTTTGAAATCGGGTATGAATTCCCTTTTTATGCATATTTGAAATTAAACGTAATATTGACGAAAAAGTCAAATAAAAAAAATAAAAAATCACGTAAAGTTCTGATTCGAAAAATCTAATACTTCATTTTTGAGGATCTTTGGGCACCTCCTATTAGGGAAAAAATCGCTGACATGATCACGCAGCTGATAAAAAAAAATCTTTGGAATGACCCATATATGTATATTCATTCTGTAAGTTTATTAAATCTTAGTGAGATCTTGTGGAGGGTTCAGAGCAAATTTGATTTTATTTTAAATGGTGGGAGGGATTGAAAGTTTTTTTTAATTCCCTGACTTTTCCAGATTTTCTCAGACATTCCCTGACCTTCTGCAATTTCCTAACCTGTAGCAACCCTGATATAAGAAATAATCATTTCCAGGTTCCTCAATTAATAAAAATATTTAATGAATTTTACAGGTGGATGAAGCAGCCGATGTGATATTAAAACTTCACCTAATAGCACAAGAGCTTCCATCCGAAAAGTTTGACCACGCAAAGAAGAAAATCAGCACAAAATACCACGAAATCGAGCGAAATCTGATAGAAGAATTTGTCCGAGCTCAAAATAGTGAAGATGCGACTCGAATGAAAAAGCTCGCGTCCATACTTTATCAATTTAAAGGATATTCCCAATGCGTGGATGCATTTATAGAGCAGAGCCAGATGAGTTCTTTCGGTGGAAAAGATGTTTTTCAGGAAGTCATACCGATGTGCACAAAAAATTACAAACTAATGCAACAAGTTTTCTCTAATCCGGAACAAGTGATGGCAAAATTTGTACTCAATATTTATCACTTGAGGCTGCAGAAATACATCGTGGCTAAATTAGCAGATCGTTCCGATTCGGAAAAGTATCTCTCGAACCTGTACGAGCTGTATTTAAAAACTGTGAAGCTTTCGGCTGATTTGAAAAAGTTCAATATGTGCACTGACGAGCAATATTTAATTAAACTCACGAGGAACATTTTTCACAAACATGTGGATGCGTACATTACGTAAGTTTTTTTTAATATGAATTTTTGTTTTAATTATGTGTGTAATTGCAGGCAGCACACTCTTTCTACTATTCATCTCTTCATTTAAAAAAAAATCCTCTTTTTCTATTTTCAAGAAACTTCCCCTTTTTCTCGTTTTTTGCCTAAATTAATAGATCCCAATAAGAAAATACAACTATTTGTCTTTCAAAGATAATTACTTTTAATTAAAAAGTCTACTATTATATTTTTGGGCAGAATACATCTCTTTTGGTTGAAAATTCCACTATTTAATTGAGCATTTAATTATTTTGTTGAAAATTCAACTATTTTGTTAAAAATTCATCTTTTTTAGTCGAAAATGCAACTCTTTCAGATAGAAAATTCGTCCTTTTAGATTGAAAATGCATCTTTTCGTAGAAAAGTAATCTTTTTTAGATGAAAGTTAATTCTTATTAATTAAAAAGTCTACTATTATATTTTTGGTTCAGAATTTTCATCGCTTTTTGTTAAAAATTCTATTATTTTGTTGAAAATTTAATTATTTAAAAAAAGAACCACCTTTTTGCTTGAAAATTCAACTGTTTTGGATAGAGATTTCGTCCTTTCAGATTGAAAATTCATCTTTTGGTAGAAAAGTAATCTTCTTTGGTTGAAAGTTATTTCTTATTATTTGAAGTCTACTGTTATATTTTTGGTTCAGAATTTTCATCTATTTTGGTTGAAAATTAAATTATTTTGTTGAAAATTCAACTATTTTGTTAAAAATTAATCTTTTTTAGTCGAAAACTCAACTGTTTTGTCGAAAATTCGTCCTTTTGGATTCAAAATTCACCTTTTGGTAGAAAATTCATCTTTTTGGTTGAAAGTTAATTCTTTTGAGGGTAAAAATCTACTATTCTATTTTCGGTTCAGAATTTTCATCTCTTTTAGTTGAAAATTACATGATTTTGTTGAAAATCCAACTATTTTGTTAAAAAGTCATCCTTTTTGTTAAAAATTCAACAAATTGGATGACAGTTGAATTACTTGGTAAAAAATTATGTTTTTCGGTTGAAAATTCTACTATTTTTTCGCTAATTCAAATTTGTGGTTTGAAAATTCAACTGTTTTGTTCAAAATTCGCCTTTTATGCTTGAAAACTCCACAATTTAATTGCAATTTCTTTATTTCCTTAACTGAAACATCTTTCTTTGTTGTAAATTTATCTTTTGATGTAAAATGTATTGCTTTTGCTAAAAATGCAATTGCTTGTTTTAAAATTAATCTGTTTTAGTTGAGAATTCAACTATTACATTAAGAATTCGTCTTTTTGGTTGACTTTAACAGTTTTTTATTTAAAATAAAAATATTTTTTGGTTGAAGTATCAACTATTAAATTTTTTTTGAGAATTCATAATTTCTTGTTAAAAATGCAACTGTTTTGTAGAAAATTAATCTTTTTGGCTTGAAATGTCAACAGGCTGGCAGAAAATTTAACTATTTGGTTGAAAATTCAACTTTTGGATCAAAAGTAACCTTTTTTTGAATATTTATATTTTCAGGTTGAACATTCAACTTGTTTTTAGTTAAAAATTCAACCTTTTTGTTGTAAATTCGTCTCTTTTGCTTGAAAAACCCACTATTTGGTTAAAAATGTATCTTTCTTAGTAAAAATTATTTTTTTTTTAAATTTATCTTCTCGGGCTTAAAACTCAAATGTTTTTTTAAAAAATCAACTTTTTAGCTTGAAAGGTCACCTATTATTGAAAACTTGTCTTTTTTTGTTCAAAATTCATCTTTTTTGGTTGAAAGTTACACTATTTTGTTGAAAATGCAATATATTTTGATTTGCAATCTTATAGGAATATGGCACTTGCAATAATTTTATGTGACAGAATTTATTCTCCTTTTTCGGAAAAAAATCACCCTATTTCCCCTTTTTTGAGATCATTTTGAGCTGTAAAGTCTGTAACTGAATGTTGTCCTTAATTTGCAGGGTGGAAACGAAGTCTCTGAAAGACAAATCAACAGCCCTTCTACTAGAGTACTATGAGTCAAAGAATCATCAAAAGAAAGCTTTGCAAACTGGCGGATTCCAGGAATTAAGGAGAGATCTGCAGGCGGTTATTGGGACCAGGACAAATATAAATATCGCGCAAATAGAAGACTACGGTGGAGAAACTTTCCTCTCGGAGGAGCTGGCTATCAACTTGCTACAGAGGAGCAAAGTGGCCTTTCAAAGAAGTGCCCTTTTGTCGCAACCTTCGGATTTGCCAGGGAATGCGACACAAATTCTGGAAATTTTATTGAAGTACCTCATAGATGAACACGTTGATTATGCCCTCGAATTGGGCTTGCAATCTGTTCCTATTCCTGAAAGTCGAACGCAACCGGAACTTCATTTTTTTAATATTGTCCGAAGATGCAATGCCATTATTCGACTCCTGGAAGAACAATTCTGCGACAGTTTAGTGCCACTTGTTGTGTAAGTTGTCAAATTAAAGATAGCAAACTTTCAGGATGTCTAGGCCATTTCTAGGCATAATGAGACATTTTGAAATTCCCGGGTTTTCCCCGACCACATTTTTTTCCTCGACTAACTTTAAGATGTTATTTTGCAATTTGTCGCAAATTAACGTATATAAATGGGAATTTTAACAATATACATACATCTTTAAATCTGAAAAGTCATAAATTCAAAAATTAAATAACTAAACCATTAATTATATAAAATTAGAGGACATTTAAAGGAACTTGAGAGAAATGAGAAGAAATCGATGAAATTCATAAAAATTCATGGTCAATTTTTAAAAAATTCAAGTGAATTGAAAAAAATATATATATAAATCCAAAGTATTCCACTGATTTCAGTAAAATTGGAGTGAATTTGGAAGAATTCAAGTAAATTCAAACGAATTTGAAAGAAATTCATAAGAATGTGAAAGAATATAATAAAAAAAAAAATGGAAAATCAAAACTTTTACATCTAAATGAGTAAAATTGTCGTGAACAGAATTGAGGGTGAACTAAACAAAACTTAAGTGGGTTGAAAAAATTGAAAAAAAAACCAGCGAATAAAATCGAATTCAAGTGAATTTAGAAAAATTTAAGGTAAGTGAGTTGAATTAAATGGAAGTAATAAAAGGTGAATTAAACAAAATTCTAGTGAATTGAAAACAATTAAAAATATTTTTAAAAATCATTAAATTCATTAAATTTTGAAATAATTCAGAAAAATGCAAGGGAATTAAGAAAAACTGGATGAAATTTCGAAGAGTTCAAGGTTAGTTTAAAAGACTTTAAAAATAATCAATGAAAAAACTTTTAAAAATCATGTGAATTAAGAACAAAATCCAAAATATTCCACTGATTTTAGTAAAATTGGAGTGAATTTGGAAGAATGCAAGTTAATGTGATAAAATGCCTAAGAATGCAAGGCGAGCTTTAAAGATGTCAAGGTGACTTAAAAAAAATGAAACGTTTTTTTTAATCCATTCAATTGAATGAATTTGAGTCATTTTAGAAGAATTCAAGTGAATTCAAAAGATTTTAGTGAGAGATAAAAAACAAAATAATTCTAAAGAATTCAAAACAATTTAAAAGAATTCAGGGTACATCAATAAGAATGAGTAAAATGATCTTGAACAAAATTGAGAGCGAACTCAACAAAACTTAAGTGAATTGAAAGAAAAAATGGGAAAAAACTACCAAAAACTCATAAATTGTGTACAACTGAGCAAGGAATTAAGTGAATTTAGAAGAATTCAAATGAATTCAAAAAATTCAGAATAATTTAATAAAATTCAAGATAATTTTAAAGAATTGAAAAGAATTCAGGATAAATGAACAAGAATTCAGAGTAAATTCCAAGTGAATTCAGATTAATTGAAAAAAATCCAATGATTTCAGTAAAATAGGTATCAATTTAGAAGATTTCAAGGAAATGTAAGAGATTTCGATGAAATCCATACAAAATAAACATAAATTAAAAATAATTTAAGTAAATGCAACATTTGTGAAATCGAACCAAATTCCATTGAATTTATAAAGTCTTCAGGGAAAATTAAAAAAAAATTGAGATCCAAAATGATCCACTGAATTCAGTGGATTTCAAGTGAATTTGAAAAAATTTGGGGTGAATTCAAAATAATTCAAAGGAATTAAAAACAAATTCAATAAAATACAGTAAACCATGTGTTCTCTGTTGTAATTTATTTTAAAAAGTGACTGTTGTGACTTTATCTTAAAGAGCGACTAAAAAGTGATTTGAGAAAAAAAAGTGGCTAAAAGTGATCTGAGGGCGAGATTTTAATTTTAATTTTAATTAAAAATTTTTATGTTTTCTTAAAATTTAAGTAAAATCTAATCTAATAGACATTTTTGAATGTCCTTTAGATCATTTTAAAAGCTAAGTTCTATAAAATCTCGCCAACTTATCACCATTATTATTTTCAGATTTTTCAGAAAACATTGAAATTTGCACTATTTTGCAATATCTTTGTAAATAATTGACAAAATGTCTTCATCCTGACTTCTTTTATAGAGAATTCTGATAGCTTTCAACCTATTTAAGAGAAACAATTTTAACTCCCATATAATTAATATTGAAAGAACCGAAGAAATCATCGAAAAACTTTGATGGTGTCATATTCGATACGTGAAACCATAAGATTTTCCTTTCTCTGATTCTCGATTAAACAATAAAAAAGAAGATAAAGTAGAAAAAAGTCGATTTTGCGATAGAAGAAAAAATTCCCGATCCTAAATCAAATTCGCAGCTTTTTCCCGTTTCCCGGTCCGCTATTCATTCAAAAATTCTAATTTCTGAATTATTTTTATTGTGAATTGCAGGTCAACGCCAAAACATGTGGAATGCATGTCAAAGAAGAAAAAGATTTTGGAACAAATTGAAATGAAACTTGACCTGGGCCTGGACAGAAGTATAAATGCGATTGTTGGGTGGGTGAAGGTTTATCTGCAAACGGAACAACGAAAGAGTGACTTTAAACCAGAGACTGATGTCGATACTTTAAATACACCAGCTTGTTTAACAGTAGTTCAATATGTAACAGGGATGATAAGACATATTCATGACAGCCTTGATGGCAAGAGTTTAGAAAACGTGTTGACAGAACTGGGAATTCGATTTCACAGAGTGATTTACGAACACTTGCAACAATTCCAGTTCAATTCGGCTGGAGCCATGTGTGCAATTTGCGATATGAACGAGTATAGAAAGTGCGTTAAGGAATTAAAAATCAGCTTTGTTGTCACACTATTCGACACTTTGCATGCTCTCTGTAATCTTCTTCTGGTCAAGCCAGAAAATTTGATGCAAGTCTGCTCCGGGGATCAGTTGGTTAGTTTTTTAAAAAGTTCTTTTGTCAAATTTAAATAGTTTTTAATGCTTACTTCTAGAAGTCTTGTTAAATATTGAAGTGGATTTTTATATATTTTTATTTTCTATTTTTTGTTGCAGGCTATGCTGGATAGATCTATTCTAGTTTCATTCATCCAGTTGAGAACGGATTACAAGACGCAGAAATTGGCAAATTCTTTAAAGGGACTCACTGCCTAGTTGTGTACACACTCAAATATATTTATTTTATCAATTTACTTTACGCAGAGAAATGTAAAAGCCAAATGGCGCTGAAAGGTGATAATAAATCAATAAGTTATTGTCGTTAATATAGTAAGTTATAATAAATAGAATTTCCTAGATATGTACTTGTTTTTTCGTTCAAATTTATTAATTTTCAGGGCGTCTTACTTAAATTATGAAAATAATTATGATTAAATTTTAATTAACTAAATTTATTAACAAATTGGAAAATTGACAAAAATAGGAATAAAATAATTTTGCGAGTTTATTATAAAGGCGTTTTTCAGTCCTTAAATAATATCCAAATTTGTAGAAATGGCATTTGTTATATGTTAAATTAAAGAATGATGTTTTTTGATTTATGAAAGTATAAAAGGGCAAATAATTTCTTAATGGTAGAAGTTTTTAGGAATTTTATGATTATAAGATCCTTTTCTTAAAGAGAACTCAGATTTTTTATTATAGAAAAGTGAAAAAGATTTCAAAAAATTTAAAATGATTTTCTAAAACATAGGAACAGAATGTAGATAATTTTAAAGCCAAAATTTTCAATTTTGCACCATTAGAAAATTTGACCAAAAAAATCGTGTATTCAAGAAAATAAAAAAAATTATTTTCTAAAGATTCCTAGGAAAATTTTTAATAAATTTTTTATTTTGAAAAATTACTTTTATGAGTACCTACTTAAACAAATTTAGGAAAAATTTGAATCATTTGAAAATATATTTAAAAAATTTGAAAAGATTTAAAAAGTAATTTTTAATTTAAAAAGATTTCGAAAATTTGTTAACAAAAAGGAGATTTTTGAAGAATTCGAAATAAAATTTTGAGTTTTTTAAAGGATTTTAATAGGTTTAAAAATAATACAAATTTTATTGTATTTCTGAGAAAATTTAAAATAAATTTTTATTTAAAAAAAATAAATTTAAGAGAATATTTAAAAACATTTCCGAAGATTTCAAAAATTGTCAAAAATTAATCTGGAAGATTCTAAAGTAATTTTTAAAAACCTTTTCCTTGATTTTTGCAGATTTCGAAAAAAAATTCGAAGCTTCTTAAGAATTTCAAAAGCTTTCAAGAGGATATAAAAATTTTCGCAAGATTCCCAGGAAATAAAAACATTTTTAAACATTTCAAAATATTTCCATAAATGTTGAAAAAAAATCTCAATTTTTTTAAATTTTGCAGCATTTAAAAAAATAAGACAAATCAGAATCATTTAAAAATATATTTAAAAGTTTAAAAATAATTTGAAATTTGAAGATTTCAAAAAAATTATGACGAAATTTAGATTTTTGAAGATTTCTGAGTAAAATTTTGAAGTTTTTTAAGGCCTTTGAAAGGTTGCAAAACAATAAACATTTTCTTAAGGTTTCTGGAAAAATTTTTTCATGATTTTTTATTTTGAAAATTTAAATTTTAAAGAAAACTTCAAAAGATATCTAGAAATGGGATGACTGAAAATCCCGAAAAATATAATATTCCAAGTAGAAAATTCCCTTAATTATAAAATTGCCGGCAATTTAAAATTCCCGAATCAAAGCGATTAAAAAATTGTTTCAATAATAAATAATATAAAATTTGTTCATAAAATAAAAGCATATAATTTGAGTTGTTATTCAACACTTTTTCACATTGTTTAGAATCGAGAATTTTAATATGTTGTCAATTTTACAATGTCGGATATTTTATAACGTCTAAAACAAAAAATCGGGATTTTTAAGTTTCTTAGAAACTTCTAAAAGTCCTAAATATAATTAAACCTGACTTGAAGTTGTTACAAAATTGGTAAAACCCTATAGAATAAACAAATTTTCTTCAAAATTTTCTAGATTATTTTTCGACTCATCTGAAATCTTCAAAAATCTTTTTGAATGTTCTCAAGAATCATGGGAAAATTATATTTATGTAATTTCGAAAACAAACTGATGATAATTATTTTCTTGTTCTCAGATTTCGATAAGAATCTAATTTTAGCTTGAATATAGATGTTCAAAAACTTTAAACAAATAGTTATTCGAAATTTTTATTTTGTAATAAAAATGAAAATCAACGCTATCATTTGCAATGCTATAAATTGCAGAATGAATCAATCATTTTTAAAATTTCCAAAATTATATAATTTTAAGCTGGAAAAATTAAAAATTGAACGATTACACTTTTTTTTTTTAATTGAACACACTTTCTAAATTAGAATTTAAATTATTTTTATTAGTTTCTTTCTCGTTTTAAAATATTTTTAAAAATTGCTATAAAATAATTTTTTCAAAACAGAAATAATTTTCAATTTTCCCAGGAATATCAAGAATTTATTTTATTTTAAAACGTTTCAAAATCCTTAAAAAGCTTCAAAATATTGTTAAAAATCTTCAAAAATCAACATTTTGTTAAAAAAATGTTTTTTCAAAACTTCTAATTATCTTTGAAAATGATTCGAATCTTTCAACAAAAAATTCTGTAAAATTTAAAAAGTTGCTTTGAAATCTTCCAGCTACTATTTTGACAATTTTGGAAATCCTTTGAAATATTCTCTTAAAATTAATTTTTCAACATAAAAAATTATTGTTAATTTTACTAGGAATGTTAAATAAATTTTGTTTTCTCATTAAACCTTTCATAATTTTTAAAAAGCTTCTAAATTTGTTGTTCGAAATCCGCAAAAATTTCTATTTGGTTTCAAATTAATTTTAAATCTTTTCAAAACTTCTAAATATATCTTAAACTTACTCAAATTTTTTCTAATTTAATGAGTGTTGAATTGTCATTTACATATGCAAAGAAAAAATTTTCACTTGCTAATTAAAAATAGTTTAAATAGAACAATTAAAATTGTAACGTTAAATTTTAAATTTAGCTCTCTGAAAATTTCAACGATTCAATGCTTTCTATTTCAAACAAGTCAGTTTTAAATATTTGATTGAAAATGACTCCTTTTAAATAAACAGTCAAATTTCAATCCGGCGTTTACATTTGTTTGATAACTAAAGCTTTCGAATTAAAACAAATCAATTTTTAACGTTAAGATCGGTAAATTCTTTCATTATGAACGGATTTATAATCGTCCTGTAAAACTAATTATTGTTCGCTTTTAATAAGACAGTTCAATTTTAGAAATCATGAATTAATTTATATTTAAAGTTGATCAACTTAAAACGTTTACCAAAAATTTTCGATTTCGAACGCTTTAATTGTTCAAGGTATAAATAACTGGATTTTAAGATTCTTGAAATTAAATATGCACGCCTGAAAACTGAATCATAAATTTAAAAAAAAAAAGTTGAAATCGAACTTATTTTAAATTTCAAAATAATTTCTCGAAAAAAGAGAAAATATTATTTTAAATTGCATCACATTATCATGTGATATAAATTTTGTGATATTGCAAGTGATTGCAGACTTTTCTGCTAAAAATGTGTAAAAATTCACTGTCATATCTCGGTTTTCCAGTCCTGCGGCCACTCTGCATTTATTATCATTTCTTTCGGGTATTATCACCACCGAATAATTAAAGAAACGACTAATACTAAAAACATAATCATTTTATAAATTTGTTTCTAAAGTCCATGAATTTCAAGAATTAAAACAAATTTTTTATAAATTATTTTCATAGGTACTTAATATTCAGTGCATATTTAACACATTAATACTTTCAAAAAAAATATTTTCCTGATATTAGTGAAAATGATAAAAAGAAGTTTGATTTAAAGAAGTATCCATAGAGTACGCTAAATTTACTTTTTAAAAAATAAATGTAATTAAAAACATTTTTTAAAACAAATATAAGCACGCTCGAAAAAATTACTTGAATTTAAAAAAAATTCCCTGATATTTTTATGACACCTGGATTTCAATTTTTCGTTATGAGCAAAAATTATTTATAACTTTAAAAATAATACCAAATCAAAACTTTAGAGAAGAAATTATAATTTTTATTATGAAATACTAATGCTTTAAACTTACAAGACTTGAAAAGCTTAAATCTGTACATTTCATAAACTAAAAAAGGTCAAGGGTCAACACAAAATTACTATAAATTGTATTCAACCACAGCAAACTCGATTTGCAATCAAATACTATATTTACCATATAGTTTACACGTAGCAAACGTAAAAAACGATCGATGCAAAAAGTTAGTATTCTACGCACAATGTCGCGTTCGCATAAAATTTCTAAACAGCCATTGCAAAATTTGCTGAAGCAGCATCATAATTTTTTTAGTTTTTCAAAATTTCAACGAAAATTGTAAAAAATAAGTTTTGTTACCATAAATTTGTACCACTTGATCTATTTTCTTATAAAAAATTGGAAAATTCAGGGCTCTTAAAATTATGTTATTTTTGAAACTTTGATGAAGTTTGAAAAAGTAGGAACAGGTTAGTCCAAGAAATTTTCAAATGGTAAATTCAAATTTGAATCAAGAAATTGATTCTAGGAATTTATTTAACTAGTCATGTGTGAAATTAAAAAAACCTATATCATCAGCTTTTAATCGCCTTTTGTCGAAGCCAATGAACTTGTAGAGAATACATATTCCATTCAATGGTGCCTTTTAAATTAAAAAATTAAATATCGTTATCATTTTTACGTCTCTAAATACACGATACTCAATCAATACAGCTATCCATTCAACTGTTCACTCAAGACTTACGAATTTTTTTTGACTGATATAAAGAAAGCCCCATCACAAATTGGATTGAACGACAGATGTCATGAAACTGGTGAATGTTATACAATCAAGAAACACTTTACAAATGGGGTTATATTACAATACTCGCTAAAGACAAAAATCTCCGAAGTCATTTACGCAGTGTGCTTTTGGAAGATCTTATGAAACCTTCCAATACTGACATACCTTCATTCTCGACTCTACCTTGTAGTCTAAAAAATTGGATCGCCGATTTCTACAGATAATATCACTCGGGAAAGAAAACCATCTTGCGTAAATCCTTGAGACTCGAATACTACAGTCAAACTGTAAAAATCTTTTGTCTCTTAAATAAAAAGAATTCTAGCCCAACATTGAAAGCCCAGCAAATTCGCAACACGAAGTAGTATGAGAAGTTAGTTACGTTACAAATTTTTGGGATTAATTTCTGATATTCCTATTGACAAACCGGCCTTACTTCAAATTCTTATACGGAATGTCTCATACAACTTCGTTATTTTCATATAAGATAGCCCAACATTAGTATTTATACAGCTTGAAACTAACGGTGCTCGTACCGTGTTCGGGATAATATTTTCGTCGATTACAGTCCGTTCTTAACATTAATATATTTTTTCTCGTGGCCGTTGTTCGACTTGTTTCACGAAGTTGTTGGAGTCTGCTGATGAGGAGTCGAACTCTGATCGGTATCAGCGCATGCGATAATGATTGGTCTCGTGGACCGTGCACAATTCGCCCTTGAAGTCGAGTTCGATGCTGAAATCTAAATCGCGGTAGTTCCTGGCGTTGGGCTTCATGGAGAAGACGCCGTAGACCTCCTCTCCCTTTTTCACGGTCATGTACTCGTCAAAATAGAAGACAGTTTGTTTCCAGTGGGTGTACTGAACCTCTGGAGCGGTACTGAATCCAATCCGCTTGTGGCACTTGGTGAACTCGATGTTGAAGAAGGTCACGAGGGCCTGGACGTAATCGTTCCTGCGGACCTGGAGGGTGAAGGGTGAGGAGAATTCGAGGTCGGCTTTTGTGACAGTGTAAAGATCAACTTCCTTGATGAGGCAGGAGTTCGTCACGACCTGTTTCGGGTCAACGACGTCGACGAGAGGTTCGCTGATGGCTACCTTTCGTATGCTGCTCATGTCGAAACCGTAAACGTCGTCCCACCAGTTGATTTTCTCGTCCTTGTACTGTCGATCCTCAATCCCGCAGATGAAGAGAGTGGCCTTGTCGGGGAAGAGCATCCCGTCCTCGCGGAGCCACTTGTCTCTGGCAAATAGGACCGTGTCGAGCATGGATTCGTAGAAGAGGCAATAGCCCATCCACTCGGAGATAATAATGTCCACCTTCTCAATACCGTCGGGCAAAACTACCTCCTCGACTTTGCCTTTCAGGATGGAGACGATGTGAGAGAGCTGATTGGCTTCTACGATCTTTTCGGCGTACTCGACTATGTTGGAGCATTCGATTCCGATGACTCTAGAAGCGCCGGCCTTCGCGGCGAACATGGAGAGAATGCCGGTACCGCAACCGATATCGAGAACAATTTTACCTTTGAAGAGGTGCTTGTTGTGGTACATGGAGTTGCGGTAGGTGACGGTACGTACTTCGTCCTTGAGCATCTCTTCGTGAATTCCGTAGTGAGCGTAAGAATCAAAATAGTAGTCCCGGGAGGTCATGTCATCTACGGAAACAGACTCCTTGTTGTTGGCAGTGGGAGCCTCTTTGTTGGGCAGTACTACTGACTCGGCAACTTCCATGTTCTCCATTTTTGATTCCTGGAATAGAAAAAAAAAGGATTAATTAGAGAGGGCGGGTAAGACTTAATATATATATAACATATAGGTGTCTATAATTTCAGATATTGACCAATACCTGAGTCATTAAAAAAGGTATGTACGTTTTAAAAATATAGGGAGTGAAAATGAGCGCACTTTATTTTTCTTAGATTAAACTTCCGCAAGTATTACTTCAGATGTGAAAAAATAAAAATGAGTAATATGAATTAAAAAGACAGCCAACACAATACAATTTCATGCAATGCTTAACATAATATTTCCTGCAAAATTAAAAAGTATATTGTGATGCTAGTGCGCAAGGTAGGTGATTCACGACGAGTGTGAATTTTGCCCTAGAATCTAGTAATCTGCAAATTTTCCGATCATTTTTAAGAAAGAAAAAAAAGAGGAAGTAGAATATTCATTTGAAAGTAAGGAGAATAGGCAAGGTTGATTTCACTCATTCTTAAATTTGGACACTGATAATTGCACAAGTAAATAACTGCTGTGACATTCGTAAGAAAGTTCGGTTTCCTGGTCTGTCAACACTGAACTTCGTAAACAAACTTCGTAGCTTGTAGCTTTTTTTTAATTTTATCTTCCGATAGTATTTCTTAATGTACCTAAGTTGTAAATTTTTCCCCTTATCTCAGATTAAATAACTAAACAAAAAAACCATGTCATCAGACCACACAAGGAAATAAACATTTCAAATGTCTACACACTAGTAATTTCGTATCTTAAAATGGATTCTGAACTTGGAAATTAATCTTTGCCATACAACTAGTGCACAATCATTAGAATACATTATATTCTAGAAATCAGAGGTTAAAAGTATCAATTTCAGCTATTTTTTAAATAATAAAATCATTATTGTTACTACTTCTGTGTAGGAAATAGTTTAACCTGAGTTTCGAAATAAAAATTGCAAAGCATTTCAAATCTGTTTTATCGGACGTTGGAAGTAGAAAAGGTGGGCATTAAGATTCTATGATGCTGAATACTCTGCGCAGTTTTTTTATGATCAAGGTAAGTATACTTTTTAAGTAATTAACAAGCTTCCACAAAATATGAAATAAAAATCAGGGTAGCCGTTTTAATAGAAGAAAAAAATTACCGGTCATTTTCCGTTTCGCAAAAATTTTTTCATATAAAGTAATCAAAACTGAACTGCCAATTAAAGCACTCAAAGTGAAACTCATTTGAATTTTACATTTAAAACATTGAAGCTCAAAAAAGGTTTGATTCTGAAATTTATAATTCAATCCAGGATGTCTACTCAAATCCTGGAAAACAATACCCTGACAATTCCACGTTTTCTCCAGCTATCTCAAGTTTTTTCCAAGTACAATTTTTCTTAGTATGCAGCCATTCAAATATTTCGCATTTTTGAAAACAATCGACTCGAAACATTTAAACCGCTTCGCAAGTTTATCATAAATGTTTTTTTCTTCTTAAGTTTCTGGGGATTCAATTGTCATGTTTCATTCAGAAAGCTTTGACAAATTATATTACAAGTAAGATATTCTTAAAACTATTAGCACCATCGATTAACTAAATAATACTAAAAACATAATTAATCATTTCTTGAACTTATCGCTAAAGTTCATGAATTCGAATAATAATTCCAAACAATTTTTATTTTATTTTCTTATACTTCAAATACAGTGCATATATAGGTAAAATTAATGTGGGCAATATATTAAATACAATTTAAATCCTTTCAAATTCTAAACTTTTCAAGTAAAAATTGCGTTTTCAAGAAGACAGATGAATTTTGAACCAAAAAGGTAAATTTTCTACCAAAAAAGACGATTTTTCAACAAAATACATGAATTCTCAACCAAACAGTTGAATTCTCAACTAAAAAAGATCAATTTTCAACCAATTAGTTGAATTTTGAGCTAAATAAGATCAGTTTTGACAAAAAATGAAAAAGTTCAATTTTCAGTTTAAAAAATTTATTGAAAAAAAATCCAACCGAACTGATGAATTTTAAACTGGAATGATGATTCTTGAACTAGAATAGATTATTTCAAACAGAACAAAAATAATAATTTTCAACCAAAAAGATTAATTTCTACCAAAAAGACGAACTTTCAACTAAAAAAGATAAATTATCATCCAAAAATGGAAGTAGTTAAATTTTCATTTACAAAAGTTAATGTTCAACCAAAGACATTAATTTTCAAATAAAATTATGAAATATTCAATTGGAATAATTACACTTTCAGTTAAAAAATAAAATAATTTTCAACCAAAAAAATATAATTTTCAAAAAATAGTTACATTTTCAAACTAAGTGATGAATTTTCAACTAAAATTACGAATATTCAACTGGGATAGTTGAGTTTAAAGCAAAAAGAGAATTTTCAACTAAAATAATTAATCTTTAACTAGAATAATTAAATTTTCAAATAAAAAGAATAATTTGCAGCAAATATCAATTTTGACCAAAACAGACGAATTTTCAACTTTAAAAAATCATTTTTTAACTCAAAATTGAATAGTTAAATTTTTAGTTAGCAAAATTAATGTATAACCAAAGAAATTAATTTTTAACTAAAATGATGGAATCTTCAATTGGAATAATTATATTTTTAGCTTAAAAAATAATAATTTTCAAAAAATAGTTCCATTTTCAAACGAAGTTATGAATTTTAAACTAAAATTTTGAATCTTCAACTGGAATAGTTGCATTTGAAACTAAAATGATGAATCTTTAATTGGAATAATTGAATTTTTAGTCAAAAAGATAATTTTCAATTAAAAAATATCATTTTCCAACAAAAAGTTGAATAGTTAAGTTTTTAGTTTAGAAAAAAAGGTTCAATCAAACAAATGAATTTTTATATAAAATGATAGAATGTTCAACTCGAATAGTTATGTTTTCAGTTTAAAAACATTAATTATCAACACAAAAAAATACTAATTTAAAAAAACAAGTTACATTTACAAGCAGAACGATGAATTTTTAACTAAAATTATGAATCTTCAACTGGAATAGATACATCATAATTAGAATTGAATTTTCAAGTAAAAAAGAAAATTTTTAATCCAAAATTGAATAATTCAATTTTTAGTTGAAAAAAAATTAATGTTCAGCCAAAGAAATTAATTTTGAACTAAAATTATAATTATATAATAATTATTTTCTTTTAAATATTAAATGTGCAACTGCACATTTTAAATAAAAAGTTAAATACTGCTAAATATTATAAAATTATTTCTTTTCAATCAAAAAATTAACCAAATGAACGGATTAAAAATGGAATACCTTAGACTGAAAAAATATTTGAACAGGATTTGAAATTAAATAGAAGTATTTAATTATGAATCTATTAATATAAAGTTATTTTATAATTCAAAATAGTCAGAATCATCTTGTAAAATCAATTTTGATATTAAAATTTCGTTGGTTTTCAAAATCAGCTTTGCATAGTGATTAAAATAGGAATCCCTCAATTTTTTGCACAAATAAAAAATTACTCCCGAGATATAAGGATGCTGAATGGCAAATAGAAATGTTAGATCGAAAAAAATGATTGTGTTCCGAGAAAATCAAAATTTAATATCGCGAACACAGTAAGAGACTTTTTTTTTGCTAAAAATCCGAAGAAAAAAAAACTAAGAAAATATATTATTTTTCTTCATTAAATGATAATCATTTTTAGAAATATTAATGCTAAAGGGTTTAAAAAATTATTATAGCCTTAAAATTTTAACTAAAAACGATATTTTGAAAAAATGCTGGTACGTACCTAAATGTACAACTGATTTTTAAACATTTCTTTACGTAATACACCCATTTTTTATAAAATTTGTTCTGCAAACCTTCAATTATTGTTCCATTTTTTTACTCTCGAACTACAGTTAAATTTAAAAAATCAGTAATTTATTTGTATTCACGGTTGATCAAAAAAAACTTTCTTTTACCAACATTTTTAAACTTCAAACGCTTTTAATTTTTAATGTAAAAGATTTCATAATTACGCATTGTAAACTCAATGATTTTATCATTGAAAAAGTTAACAATTAAACTTGACATTAACAAAAAAGTTGAAATCAAACTTAATTTAAATTGCATTATATCATGTGATATGAAATTTGTGATACTTCAAGTGATTATTACATTTTTCTCCTAAAAATTTGTGAAATTCCCGGTGTGGCCGCTATCCTGCAAAAATTTGAATAAACAGTCAAATTTCAGGCCCACTTTTGAACACAGGCAAAAAAAATAAGCTCAAAATTAAAAAAAAAAATTAAAAAACCCGTTCAAAATTGACTTAAGAACCACAGAATTTCCGCCTAAAATTGAAAATGCTTAGAATTTTTCATCGCGTCTTAACAATTTCGCTAAAAAATTAAAAAACTCACTACAAATTTCGTTTTTAGTTATTTCGCAACGATTTGAGACGCTTCGAAATGGGCAAAAGTTTCTGGGAAACATAAACCACGTGCCCGCCAAAAGAACGCGTCTCATATCTTTTCCACTGTTCCGAACCTCGTTTTATCAAACATAATTAATCCTAACCTATAAAAAAAATTTACAATCCAAAATTCTAAGTGCGCACGAAATCCGGGCAGATTATTCCGTGTAAAAAATAAAATAGACGAAAAACCTCGTTAGACAAAGAGTTTGAAATCCCAAGAGGCAAGGAGCACCCTCGCATTATAGACGAAAGCACGTCACACGATAACTTTTCAACAAATACGATATTTCACTTGATAATATCACGAATTACGACTTTTTCGGCATGCGTTTCGGATTCGACATAATTTTTTAACAAATTTCTTACCGCGTTGTTCCCTGTTGCACAAGTACCGCTCTCGCTGATTTCTACCGGCACTTCATTGCTCGCGGCCATTTTGTCACGCAGACCTGAACAATTCAAGTGGACTTTCGGGGCACCTTGAACCTCCCCAAATATATATGCGTATAAAAATTTCTCGAAATTCCAAATTCACAAATGGAGAAACGAATTTTACAATTACACAAACCCAATTTAAAAATATATAACTGAAATCACTTTGGAATTCAACTTCTCTGGAAAAAATTAGATCTTTTATTTTTCTAACAAAAATTAATCTTTGATTAGACTTCCTGCACGAATATTTCTGATTATCAAGAATAATTTACATTTTGCAAACAATTTATCAAAAAGTGACACTTTTGAAAAACAGCAGGCTGATTTAAAAAACTCAAATTTCAACAACTTCAGGGTTTTTTTCCCCCGGAAAAATGTATTAACTTGACTTCGCTTTTAGCTGGAAAATTCAGAAAATGGAGGTTTCGTTTGGCCCCATGAAAATACGCTCCTGATCGCGTACGCCGTAACTCAAATTTTTAATCACTTTTACCTAGGAAATGATAAAATAATTTGCGTGGGGATTTATTCCAAAATAGGTTATTTAATTAGTAGATTTGAGTTTTGAACAGTTTTCGAATAAATGGTAGTTTTTTTTCTGTTAGAAACAGAAATTAAAATTGGAAGTTCTAATCGAAAGTTCTTGAGAATTTATCGGAATTTATGATCGGAGAATATTCTCGGGAAAATTCTCGAGAATATTGCACGCAGCACGTCAATTGCCAAGATGTATGTACACTGAGGGCCAACAAATAAATCAAATTGCCTGGAGGAAACTTTTTTTTTAATAACTTGGCCAAAAATGATTTTTCACCATAAGTATATGTGACGTGCCACGATGAAAGGGACCTTAGGGTTAAAAAATCGATTTGAAAGTTTTTGATGCTATCGATAGTTTTTGAATTGCTCTTTATTATTAAAAAGGAATTATTTTTTATCTGCAAAATTGGAATTCATATTAAGCTGCGAAGTGAGACGTGAATCGCCAATTTCGACGTGTGCGGACGACCCGAAAAATTCAGTCCCACCACTTTCCACTCATCCTTCTGTTCTGTGTCCGTGTGACTGCGGAGAGCTCGTCTGAATGGCTGAACACGGAGTGCGAAGATGTAGTCGTAAGTGGAGGGGATGGATTCCGGAGAATGTCCCCCGCTCTGTGAGTGTCAGACTTCGACCACTGAAAAATTCGTCTGCTAACCCTAAAATCCCTTTCCTCGTGGCACGCCACATATTTGGATACGATCAAATGACCATGTTTTGAGACCTTCTGAACCCAAAAAACAGGTTTTCGTGAATGTGTCTGCCTGTGTGTAACCATGTGTGTATGCATGCATGTAGATTTTTAGTCTGTTCAGCACAATAACTTTCTAAAGAATTTACAGATTTGATTGGGCTTTGGTGTACTCTTCAAGTGTCCTAAAATGAAGGTCAAGTTCGTTAGTCAGCCATTTTGGATAAAAATTCGAAAAGTGAGCGCATTTAAAAAAATTTTGAGACCACTTTTTTTCAAGATTCAAAAATTCTATGGACGGACGTCCATAGCACTAAAAAATACAAACAATTTATCCCCATTACTTTTTTTGATGAAACAAAAATTAGTGGAGTTATAGCATTTACAACATTCAAAAAAACAAACGAAAATGAACATTTTAAGCCAAAAAACGCACGATATGAAAAAAAGTCAAGAAGAGGAAAACGTTGCTTTTCGGACACCCTACAATATTATCATAACAACTTTTCGAATTTTTTGAAAAATCAAAAAGTCAAAGTTTGATCGCACAAAAAATAATGAAAAATCAAAAATTCAATTTTGCGGTCAAACTATACAAAATATGAAAAAGATAAAGAAACAAAAATTGTGCATATAAAAAAGATCAACAAATTTGTTATGATCACTTTCAGATAGGATGCGTGGTTTTTGTTTTATTCGTAAAAAATAGCATTAAAAATAGAAAAATTAAATCTTTGCAAAAACGACGCCAGGTACGTAAAAAGACGAATTGACCAAAATTGTGCATTCAAAGAAGAGCCACAAATTTATTGACAATCACTTTTTGATAGAATGCGTAGTTTTTGTTTCAATCTTAGAAAATACAATTAAAAATATCAGAATTACATTTTTGGACAAACGACACAAGCTACAAAAAAATTAATAGACGAAAGTTGCTCACACTAAACAAAGCTGTAAAAATTTGTCATCAATAATTTTTTTGAAGAAGCGTAGTTTTTGTTTTAATCATAAAAAATCGCATTAAAAATAATAAAATTTAATTTGTGGAAAAACCGCACAAGAGACGAAAAAAAAATAATAGACAAAAGTTGTTCAACCAAGAATGATCTACAAATTTTTTCTAAACGTTTTTCATAGAAATTTTCTTAGAACCACTTTACGCTAGGATGCGTATTTTTGGTTCAAATCGTACACTGTTAGAAATTTCTGTATCGATTTTACTATCAATGTAATGGAGGCAATATGCATATACGTGTAGTAAATTTAATATACTATCATCTTGTAGAATTAATATACATGCATAGTAAGACACAGTGCGTGAAAGCTGAAAGTTCTTTGATGCACCCAAATCTGGTCAAATATTTAAAACTAAAGTAATAACCTAAAATTTATCGATTAAATTCTTATTTATAACCAAAGTGCAACGTACGGGTGGCATTTTTTTTCTCAAAATTCACGTTGAATGTCAAAATTTTAACGTAGGTACCACTACTTTAGGCTAGGTGTCTTAATAATTCGTTTAATTGAACTTTTCCACTTAAAACCCAGTATGATTTATGTTTAACTAGAAAAAAAT
>JAABKJ010000013.1:0-100939 GCA_011634705.1 Andricus grossulariae
AATATATAAATTAAAGCATTTAAAATTATGTAACGTATTGCTGTAATTTAAGTGCAAAAAATTAGATTTTTTATGTAAAATTGTTATGATTGTGTATTTTTGATATAATTTATTTATAAAGTGTAAGTCGGTTTAAGTACCTTATAAACATAAGTAAATCCTCAAAGCGTGTGCCTGAGAATTAACAAAAAAATCTTTAGTTTATTATTCTGAGTAGTACGTGGATATTTGTTTTTTATTATAAAAGGCACATAAAAACAGTTCTGTTAAATTTCCTCGTTTTGAGAGGCGTTCGTGCGTTACAGTGAAAAAATTCGATATCGTTCAATGAGTCGATCCCGCACGTAAAGTTCCAATCCTTTTTATGCCGAGCGGCCTACATTTTTTCGGGGACTTACAATCAAACATTGAACACAATTTTTACCTTATAGGATCCCATAGAAGCCGTTACAATTTTTATACTTATACTGTCTTACTTCCTGTACTTCTCCCACATTCACAACTGTAATTTGGTGATTGTGAATTCTCTTTTGTTAAAGCTCTTCCGACTTTAACATGAATTCTCCACCAAATAGTTGAATTTTCAACTAAAAAGGATTAATTTTCAACCAACGAGTTGCACTTCAAACAAAAAGGATGAATTTTCAACCAAGAATAATGATTTCCTACCAAAAAATAAATTTTGAACAAAATAAATTACTTTTTAACAAAATAGTTCAATTTTCAACTAGAAAAGATGAATTTTCGATGAAAAATATCAGTTTTCAAACAAAAATGGAATAGTAGCATTTTCAGTTAGAAAATTGTATTAAACAAAAAAAAAATGAATTGTATTTACCTCGCGCTCGGTCTTTGTACTTTCCCCACATTTTTGCAAAGACCTTTCAAAATTAAAGGTAAAATCATCGACAACTGTAATTTGTTGATTGTGAATTCTCTTTTGTTAAAACTCTTCCAGCTTTAACATGAATTTTCAACCAAATAGTTGAATTTTCCACTAACAAAATTTATTTTCAGCCAACAAGTTGCACTTTAAACAAAAATGGTGAATTTTCAACCAAGAATAAATATTTCCTACCAAAAGATTAATTTTGATCAAAATAAATTACTTTTTAACGAAAGAAAATAATTTGGAACAGAAGAAATTACTTTTTAACTAAACAATTGAATTTTCAACTAGAAAAGATGAATTTTATATGAAAAAGATTAGTTTCCAACAAAAAATGAAATAGTAGCATTTTTAGTCAAAAATTGTATTTTAGGCAAAAATAGACTAATTTTATTTACCTCACGCTCGGTCTTCGTACTTCCCCCACATTTGTGCACAGACCTTTTAAAATTAAAGGTCAAATCATCGGCAACTGTAATTTGGTGATTGTGAATTCTCTTTTGTTAAAGCTCTTCCGGCTTCAACATGAATTCTCAACCAAATAATTGAACTTCCAACTGAAAAAGATTAATTTTTAACCAACGGGTTGCACTTTGAACAAAAAGAATGAATTTTTAACCAAGAATAATAATTTCCTACCAAAAGATTAACTTTGATCAAAATAAATTAATTTTGAACAAAAGAAAATAATTTGTAACAAAAGAAATTACTTTTTAACAAAATAGTTGAATTTTCAATTAGAAAAGATTATTTTTCTATCAGAACGATCAGTTTTCAACGAAAAATGGAATAGTGGCATTTTCAGTTTAAAAACTGTATTTTTAGAAAACATAAATGAATTGTATTTACCTCACGCTGGGTCATCGCACTTCCCCCGCATTTGTTCAAAGACCGTTCAAAATTAAAGGTCAAATCATCGACAACTGTGATTTTGTGATTGTGAATTCTCTTTTGTTAAAGCTCTTCCGGCTTTAACATGAATTCTCAACCAAATAGTTGAATTGCCAACTGAAAAAGATTAATTTTCAACCAACGAGTTGCACTTTGAACAAAAAAGATGAATTTTTAACGGAGAATAATAATTTCCTACCAAAAGATTAATTTTGAACAAAAGAAAATAATTTTGAACAAAAGAAATCACTTTTAAACAAAATAGTTGAATTTTCAAATAGAAAAGATGAATGTTCTGTGAAAAAGATCAATTTTCAACAAAAAATGGAATAGTAGCATTTTCAGTTTAAAAATTGTATTTTTAGAAAAAATAAACGAATTGTATTTACCTCGCACTCGGTCTTTGTACTTCCCCCAAGTTTTATGCAGAGACCTTTTAAAATTGGAGGTCCAATCATCGGCAACTGTAATTTGGTGATTGTGAATTCTCTTTCGTTAAAGCTTTTCGGGCTTTGACATGAATTTTCAACTAAATAGTTCAATTTTCAACTAAAAAGGATTAATTTTCAACCAGCGAGTTGCACTTTGAACAAAAAGGATGAATTTTTAAGCAAGAATAATAATTTCCTAATAAACGATTAATTTTAAACAAAATAAAATAATTTTGAACAAAAGAAATTACTTTCTAACAAAATAGTTGAATTTTACCTAGAAAAGATGAATTTTCGATGAAACAGATCAGTTTTCAACCAAAATAAAATTTTATTTACCCCGAGCTCGATCTTTGTACTTCCCTTACATTTGTGCAAAGACCTTTTAAAATTAAACGTCAAATCATCGACAACTGTAATTTGGTGATTGTGAATTCTCTTTTGTTAAAGCTCTTCGGGCTTCAACCAAAATCATCTACAAATTTTAATTTTCGTTATTATTCTGATATTTGCTCCTTAATTACAGCTTTTTTCGTCTCTTGTATGGTTTTTCCAAAAATTTAATTTTTTAATTTTTAATGCTATTTTTTACGATTAGAGCAAAAACTACGCGTCCTGTCGAAAAATTATTTGTGACAACTTTGTAGCTCTTTTTTGGGCGAGGAACTTATTTCTATGAATTTTTGTCATGGCTTGTGTCCCTTGTCCAAAAATTTAGTTTTTCTATTTTTAATTTCATTTTTTTACGATTGAAAAAAAAACTACTGGTACTATCAAAAAGTGATTGGTAAGGGGAGGCGGGTGAAATAACTTTAGAAATAAAAATCGAATAAAAATTTTCTTCGAAATCAGCGATGGATCTTCATCTAGTCAATTTATTCTAAAATTTGTAGATGAATCGGCTGAATATTTTAAGCTACAGGTCGACTGATTTGCTCAAGATTTAATTTTGTGCATGAAAAATTAAATAACTCTCAAAATAATACATGAATCTAAATTTCCTACAAAAATACACTGGAACCTCATCTAGAAAATTTATTCTGAAATTTTTTAATAAATCGGTTAAATATTATAGGCTACAGGTCGTCTAAACTGTTCAAAAATCGAATTTGGAGGGGGGGAGTGAAATAACTTGAGCAATAAAAATGGAATCAAAATTTCCTCGAAATCAACGATGAATCTTCATCTAGTCAATTTGTTTTAAAATTTGTAGATGAATTGGCTAAATATTTTAAGCTACAGGTCGACTGAACTGCTAAAAATTTAATTTTATGCATGAAAAGTTAAATAACTCTTAAAATAATACATGAATCTAAGTTCCCTACAAAGAGACACTGCACTCTCATCTAGGAAATTTATCCTGAAATTTTAAGATAAATTGGTTGAATATTAGTGGCTTCAGGTCGACTAAACTTTTCAAAACCCGAATTTGGGGGGGGGGGAATAACTTCAGAAATAAAAATCGAATAAAAATTTCCTTGAAATCAGCAATGGATCTTCATCTTGTCAATTTATTCTAAAATTTGTAGATGAATCGGCTGAATATTTTAAGCTACAGGTCGACTGATTTGCTCAAGATATAATTTTGTGCATGAAAAATTAAATAACTCTTAAAATAATACATAAATCTAAACTTCCTACAAAAAGACACTAGAGCCTTATCTAGAAAATTTATTCTAAAATTTTAAAATAAATCGGTTGAATATTATAGGCTACAGGTCGTCTAAACTTTTCAAAAATCGAATTGGGGGGGGGGGATAAAATAACTTGAGCTGTAAAGATCGAATCAAAATTTCCCTAAAATCGGCGATAGATCTTCATCTATTTAATTTATTGTAAAATTTGTAGATGAATCCGCTGAATAGTTTAAGCTACAGGTCGACTGAACTGCTAAAAATTTCATTTTGTGCATGCAAAGTTAAATAACTCTAAAAATAATACATGAATTTAAATTTCCTACAACGAGACACTGCACCCTCATCTAGGAAATTTATCCTAAAATTTTAAGATCAATTTGTTGAATATTAGAGGCTGCAGGTCGGCTAAACTTTTGAAAAATCTAAATTGGAGGGGAGGGGGGTGAAATAATTTTATCAATAAAAATCGGATCGAAATTTCCTTAAAAACATAGATGGATCTTCATCTAGTCAATTCGTTCAAAAATTTGTAGATGAATCGACTGAATATTTTAAGCTACAGGTCGACTGAACTCCTAAAAATTTAATTTTGTGCATGAAAAGTTAAATAACTCTGAAAATAATACATGAATCTAAATTTCCTACAAAGATACACTGGAGTCTCATCTAGCAAATTTATCCTGCAATTTTGAAATAAATCGGTTAAATATTGTAGGCTGCAGGTCGACTTGACATTTCAAAAATCGAACTTTGGGTGAGGAGGGGGGAATTAAAATAACTTCATCAATAAAAATTGAATCAAAATTTCCTTGAAATGAGATATGAAGCTTCATATGGTCAATTGATCCAAAAATTTTGAGATGAATCAGTTGAATATTGTAGGCTACAGGTCAACTGAACTCCTTAAAAATCAAATTTTTGTTAGAAAAAGTGAAATAACTATACCAATAATTATTAGATCAAAATTTCCTGAAAACTTGTACTGGAGCTTCATCTAGTCAACTTATCCTGAATTTTTCAGACGACCTGGTTGAATATTACATGCTAACAGTCAGCTGAACACTTAAAAAATGGATTTCGGTAACAAAAAGTGAAATAATTCTTTAATTAATCAATAAAAAATTGAACATTTGTATGCACAGAGATTAAGTTGTAGCGATTTTTTATTAATTTTAAAATGTTTGATTCAAATCGATAGAAAATTGGCTGAGACCTTGAAATAGAAACAAATCTCTGAAAAGTGAAAAAGATGGACATAACACCAATTCTCTTAAATCTTTCTCTTTGCTCAATAAATCTTCTCCTGTATCTATGCGGAAAGTATAGTTAGGAGAAAACTTTAAGTTGAGTACGTATATAATTCGAGTCTTGCTATATGGCGAGTCTAGGACTCATTAAATTCAAGTTGGTTGTAAATTATCGTTTATAGATCGTAACCTATGAAACAAGAATTTGTTAGCGTGTGGCGAATTAACGAATTGTTCGATTATAAAGTAATTATACATGATCTGCGAGCTGTTAGAGCGTAATAATCCAATCTCGGTCACGTAATGAAATTTTTTTAGATTTTTTTATTACCCTGACCCACTTAAAGTTATAGCTAGGATTGAATTAAAATTCAGGCGCAATTGAATATTATTTTACAAATGCTACGTTTAACTAACGACGATACACTTCATTCAGTTAATTCGTTTCATTCATTTAATGAATTTAATTGATTTTTCCTTAAATATATTTATTTATCGTTTATTTAATTAATTTTTATTTATTTAATTCATTCGTTTTACACATTCACTTTTAAGATTCACTACGCACATTCATTTCACATTTATTTTACATTCATTTCGCACCTTAACTTCGCACATTCATTTCATACATTCATTTCATACCTTCATTTCACATTCATTTCACATTCATTTCACATTCATTTCACATTCATTTCACATTCATTCCACATTCATTATACATTCATTTCACATTTATTCCACATTCATTTCACATTCATTTCACATTCATTTCACATTTATTTCACATTCATCCCACATTAATTTCACATTTATTCTACATTCATTTCACATAATATTAAATTCATTCCGCATTCATTTCACTTTCATTTCACATTCATTTCTCACATATATTTCACATTTATTTCGCAGATTCATTTCACATTCATTTCACATTTATTTTACATTTATTTCACACATTAACTTCGCACATTCATTTCATACATTAATTTTACATTCAATCCATATTCAGTTCACATTCATTTTACATTTATTTCACATTTCTTTTACATGCATTTCTCATTCATTTTACATTCATTTCGCACATTAACTTAGCACATTCATTTCATACGTTCATCTCACATTCATTACACATTAATTTCAAATTCATTCCACATTAATTTCACATTTACTCCGCAATCATTTCACATTCAGTTCACATTCATTTTACATTCATTTCGCACAATAACTTCGCAAATTTATTTATTACATTCATTTCACATTCATTTCACATTCATTTCACACTCATTCCACATTTATTTTATATTCATTTCACATTCATTTCACATTCATTTCGCAGATTCATTTCACATTCATTTCACATTTATTTTACATTCATTTCACAGATCAACTTCGCACATTCATTTCATACATTCATTTTACATTAAATCCACATTCATTTCACATTCATTTCACATTCATTTCACATTCATTTCACATTCATTTCACATTCATTCCACATTAATTTTACATTTATTCCACATTCATTTCACATTAATTTTAAATTCATTCCGCATTCATTTCACTTTCATTTCGCACATTTATTTCACATTTATTTCGCAGATTCATTTCACATTCATTTCTCATTTATTTCACATTTATTTCACACATTAACTTCGCACATTCATTTCATACATTCATTTTACATTAAATTCACATTCATTTCACATTCATTTCACATTCATTTCACATTCATTTCACATTCATTTCACATTTATTCCACATTACTTTCACATTTATTCCACATTCATTTCACATTCATTTTAAATTCATTCCGCATTCATTTCACTTTCATTTCACATTCATTTCGCACATTTATTTCACATTTATTTCGCAGATTCATTTCACATTTATTTTACATTTATTTCACACATTAACTTCGCTCATTCATTTCATACATTCATTTTACGTTAAATCCACATTCATTTCACATTCATCTCATATTTATCTCACACTTATTTTACATGAACCTCACATTCATTTCACTTTCATTTCAAATTTATTTCTCATTCATTTCGCACATTAACTTCGCGCATTTATTTCATACATTCATTTTATGTTCATTCCACATTCATTTTACATTCATTTCACATTCATTTCACATTCATTTCAAATTGATTTCACATTCGTTTTACATTCATTTCACATTCATTTCACATTCATTTACAATTTATTTCACATTTATTTCACATTTATTTTACATCAATTCAACATTTATTTCACTTTCATTCCACATTCATTTCTCATTTATTTCACATTCATTCCGCACATTGACTTAGCACATTCATTTCATACGTTCATCTCAAATTCGTCTCACATTAATTTCACATTCATTCCACATTAATTTCACATTTATTTCACATTCAGTTCACATTCATTTTAAATTCATTTAGCACATTCATTTTACATTCATTTCACATTCATTTCAGATTCATTTCACATTCATTTCACATTCATTCCACATTAATGTCACATTCATTCCAGAATAATTTCACACATTAACTTTGCACATTAACTTCGCATGTTTATTTCATACATTTATCTCAAATTAATTTACCATTCATTCTGCATTCATTTCACAGTCATTGCGCATTCATTTCACAGTCATTTCACATTTATTCCACATTCATTTCACATCAAACTTTTTTCTACATCCATTTCACACATTAACTTCGCACACCCATTTCATACGTTCATTTCACATACATTCTACATTCATTTCACATTCATTTCATATTTATTTCATATTTATTTCACATTCATTTCGCACATTTATTTCACATTCATTTCACATTTATTTTACATTAATTTCACACACTAACTTCGCACATTAATTTCATACATTCATTTTAAATTCATTCCACATTCATTTTAAATCTATTCCACATTTATTTCACAGTAATTTCACATTTATTCCACTTTCATTTCACATTCATATCAGATTTAATCTAGATTAATTTCACACATTAACTTCGCACATTCATTTCTTCATTCATTTTACATTCATTATACATTCATTTCACATTTATTCCACATTCATTTCACATTCATTTCACATTTATTTCACATTCATCCCACATTAATTTCACATTTATTCTACATTCATTTCACATAATATTAAATTCATTCCGCATTCATTTCACTTTCATTTCACATTCATTTCTCACATATATTTCACATTTATTTCGCAGATTCATTTCACATTCATTTCACATTTATTTTACATTTATTTCACACATTAACTTCGCACATTCATTTCATACATTAATTTTACATTCAATCCATATTCAGTTCACATTCATTTTACATTTATTTCACATTTCTTTTACATGCATTTCTCATTCATTTTACATTCATTTCGCACATTAACTTAGCACATTCATTTCATACGTTCATCTCACATTCATTACACATTAATTTCAAATTCATTCCACATTAATTTCACATTTACTCCGCAATCATTTCACATTCAGTTCACATTCATTTTACATTCATTTCGCACAATAACTTCGCAAATTTATTTATTACATTCATTTCACATTCATTTCACATTCATTTCACACTCATTCCACATTTATTTTATATTCATTTCACATTCATTTCACATTCATTTCGCAGATTCATTTCACATTCATTTCACATTTATTTTACATTCATTTCACAGATCAACTTCGCACATTCATTTCATACATTCATTTTACATTAAATCCACATTCATTTCACATTCATTTCACATTCATTTCACATTCATTTCACATTCATTTCACATTCATTCCACATTAATTTTACATTTATTCCACATTCATTTCACATTAATTTTAAATTCATTCCGCATTCATTTCACTTTCATTTCGCACATTTATTTCACATTTATTTCGCAGATTCATTTCACATTCATTTCTCATTTATTTCACATTTATTTCACACATTAACTTCGCACATTCATTTCATACATTCATTTTACATTAAATTCACATTCATTTCACATTCATTTCACATTCATTTCACATTCATTTCACATTCATTTCACATTTATTCCACATTACTTTCACATTTATTCCACATTCATTTCACATTCATTTTAAATTCATTCCGCATTCATTTCACTTTCATTTCACATTCATTTCGCACATTTATTTCACATTTATTTCGCAGATTCATTTCACATTTATTTTACATTTATTTCACACATTAACTTCGCTCATTCATTTCATACATTCATTTTACGTTAAATCCACATTCATTTCACATTCATCTCATATTTATCTCACACTTATTTTACATGAACCTCACATTCATTTCACTTTCATTTCAAATTTATTTCTCATTCATTTCGCACATTAACTTCGCGCATTTATTTCATACATTCATTTTATGTTCATTCCACATTCATTTTACATTCATTTCACATTCATTTCACATTTATTTCGCATTCATTTCACTTTCATTTCACATTCATTTCGCACATTCATTTCACATTTATCTTACATTCATTTCACACATTAACTACGCAAATTCGTTTCATACACTCATTTTACATTCATTTCACATTCATTTCACATTCATTTCACGTTCATTTCACATTTATTTTACATTCATTTCACACCTTAACTTCGCACATTCATTTCATACATTCATTTCATATACTCATTTTACATTCATTCTATATTCATTTCACATTCATTTTACATTCATTTCACATTTATTTCATATTCATTTCACATTCATTTCATATTTATTTCACACTTATTTTACATGAATTTCACATTCATTTCAAATTCATTCTACATTCATTTCACATTCATTTCATATTTATTTTACATTCATTTCCCACATTAACTTCGCACATTCATTTCATACATTCATTTCATGCAGTCATTTCACATCCATTCTACATTAATTCCACATCTATTCCACATTCATTTCACGCATTAACTTCGCACATTCATTTCATACATTCACTTTACATTCATTCCACATTCATTTTACATTCATTTCAAATTTATTTCTCACATTAACTTCGCACATTCATTTCACATTAATTTCACGTTTATTTTACATTCATTTCGCACAATAACTTCGCAAATTCATTTATTATATTGATTTTACGTTCATTTCACATTTATTTCACACTCATTCCACATATATTTCACATTCATTTCACATTCATTTCACATTCATTTCGCAGATACATTTGAAGATTCATTTCGCATATTCGTTATAAATTTATTGTCACATTCACTTCGCACATTCATTTTACATTCATTTTACATCCATTTTATATTCATGATGCATTCTTTTTACATTCATTTTACATTTGTTTCACATTCATTTTGCGCACATATTTCGCTCATTCATTTCATACATTCATCTCACATTCATTTTATATTAATTCCGCATTCATTTCACAGTCATTTCGCATTCATTTCACATTCATTTTACATTCATTTCGCATTTATTTCACATTCATTTCACATTCATTTCACTTTTATTCCTTATTCATTTTAAATTTATTTCACATACATTTCACATTAATTTTACATGAATTTCGCCTTCATTTCACATTCATTTCACTTTCATTCCTTATTCATTTTGAATTTATTTCACATATATTTCACATTCATTTTACATTCATTTCACATTCATTTCACATTCATTTCACATTCATTATGAATTAATTTTGTTTATCAACTTCGCACATTCATTTCACATGCATTCAATTTATTTCGTGATTTGCTTTTAGAATCTTCAAAACAAAAAAGACAAATAGTTGAAAAAAATTTCACCAAGGCCATGTAACGAGTGGACCAGCGGAATAAATTTCGGATTTTTATCATTCTCTGTCGGTAAAGAAGAAGTAATTTAAAAAAATCTTTTTTCACAATTCTAAATATTCAGGACCAGAGACGCATTTCTTCATTCCTTCTATTTATCGTGCCAAATTTTCAGCACGATATCTCATTCCGTGTCGACGTAAGTTGGGGAAGAAAAAGTACCGATATAGGTTCCAGTTTTATTTTATTCGAAATTTTTTTCTTCAAAATTTCCACTGAAACAAAGCAGAAACATGTACTATTGTTGCCTTGTCTTTCTTTTAACAAACTTTCAGAGCGATATCTTATTTCGTTTGTTCGTAAGTTGGGACAGAAAAATTGAAAACTAGCTTGGTCACGTGACCCACTCGTTACGTGGCCTTAAAATAGGAGATATGTAAATCAATAATATAATTTTCGTTGCTTTTGTTGCAGAATTCGTAATGCCTCCGCCACCACCGCCGTATCGTTTAAGCCGTTAGGGAGGGGCTGCCAAAATGGCTTCGATGTTGGGAGACGGGGATGGTCCCGGACCCTCTCGCTGCCTTCTGCTCTTGCAGAGGGCATTAGCAATTCAACTGTCGAGAGGTCCTCCTTCCCAGGTCCTCAATCCTGGCCAACGAGATCACGTCAAGGAACATCCTGCTGACGAAATGTGGATGTTCGACAAAGGCTACAATCTCTTCCAGGTAAAAAAATCTATTTTATTTTTATTTTTAGAGGTGTGCAAAAACTCGAAACTCGATGATTGGTGTGAAGGTGAAGGTCTTTGGGCTTCTGATCACAAATCTGAGGTCAAGAAATAAATATTTGTTCAAATGAATAATCAGTCGAGTAATACACAGCCAAACAAGCTTTCAACGACAATGATTGCGAGATATTCGAGAAATATCGTTATACTACTTTTTTATATAGGATTAGCATAATCACATGTAAGACTTCAATCCAAGTTTGGATCATAAAGAATATTATACATTAGTTATACATTTTTTTCAATTATTGGTTCAGAGGATTGTTTACACGAGAGTTTAGATTCTCTGCTACTGCGCAAACCGTGCAACGATTTCACCATCGACTGTTGATAATACCATTTGTTCTTGGATTGGCATAGGCTCATACATATGATTTCCTATTCTCAGTTCAATTGGTTTACTGGTGGGAAAAGTGTATCTTCGAAGTTCGAATATCGGGTGCCGATTGTTATTAGGAATAAGTCAAATAAAGATGAGTTGTTCAAGTTCATATCCAATGCCGTTAGAAGAAGCAAGCCTTATAGATAGACCTGGCAGGAGGAGACACGGACCGGGCACGAAGAGGAGGTTCAGCATGAGGAATGGTACTTATAGGTGGAAGATGTATTTCAGAAAAAGAAGGTCTGGTACGAGGCACACCAGGAATAGGCTCACCATTAGGTTAACGTTCGAACTATGAACTTCACTCTGGAACAAAAAAGAAAGGATGACATTTTGTTCAAAGTACGTTCGTATTCAGAAAAATGATTTTTGAAATGACATATTATTATACTTCATATTCACCAATAGAAATAATGATGATTGCAAAGATGGATACCAGAGTATAAAAGACCCTTTGTTATTTCAAGTCGAGGAAACACTTATTTATGTATTAATGAAGAATTTGCTTAACAGCGTAACAAAGAAATATTCTGGTGCTTCATTATAGATTATATAATATATCATGTAGTCATTTATTTTTATCGATCCTAAGTTTATACAAATTATTTTTCAATTAAAAAATCGGCCTACAGCGTTCTCTGCAGAACTGAATCAGCTTTGATTTAACCAAAAAAACATGAAAATCGAATGAAAGTTATGGCCTGTATGTTGATTTTTCAAAAAAATTCAGTTTTGTCCCACACTGAGGCAAGCAGATTTTTGTATCTGTTTCCGAAAAAGACCGGCTGATACTTGAAGGTAGATTGTAACCTTGAGTAACATAATACATTGAATTTTATAATAATTTCCAGTTTCATGTGAGATTTCAATCCGACCGACGGTTTATATTTTCTACTCTAAAATGCCACTTGATTAAGCGGCGAGCACCTACTGGAACGTCATCGACTTCTTCTCGGATCAATTGGGTAACCGTGCTGCTTCGCATGTTTATTTTCACCCGTCTGGCAGAGGAATTAGTATATGAATATATTCCACCAAGAATATTATGACTCTCCAATATTGCAAAGACGTCACCATCGGATGTTGATAGTACAATTTGTTCTTGGGTTGGTACAGGCCCATAGCGTTTATTTTCCGTTCTAATTTCAAGTGCTTTATCGGCAGGAAAAGTGTATCTTCGAAGTTCGAATAGCCGATAGGGATGCGTAAATGGAATGAGACGAATAAATCTAAGTTGCTCAAGTCCACATCCATTTCCGTCAGCAGATGGAAGCTTTATAGGAGGAGCCCTGGAGCTTGCAGGATGAGACCTGGAGCTTGCAGGAGGTGACCTGGACCTGTCACGAAGAGGGGGCTTGGCAGGAGCAAGAGATCTCTCAGGTGAATGTCTTTCAGTAGTAGAAGAAGTTTCAGAACCACCAGGAATGGGGTCACCATTTGGTAAACAATCGAACTGTGAACCGAAATCTGGAAAAAGAAAGAGAGGATGAAAATTTGTTTGAATTACGTTGGTTGTCCCTATTTCAATTACTGCAGTGGTCAGCTCCTCATCAGAACTATTCGACTAGTAAGTTCTAGTCAGGACACTTTAAAGGACTGCTAAGATTTCCCAATCTTTTTGACTATTAAGAATTTTGTAGGTTTCGTTAGGCCCAAATCTAGTGTTTTAGTTAAGCTTTAGTTGGGCACTGATTTGAATGAAAGCATCAAAAAATTCTAAACAGGAACTGTTCTTATCTTAGTAGGTATGGCCCGTTTTACTAACAGATTTGAAATTCATAACAAAAAAAAATCATTATGATATTTAAAAACACGGATATAGAATGTTGAGAGTTTTCATGCCGAAAAATTTCTACTTGATTTATTCTCACCCACTGGAAATTATTTCTAGATAATTTCAAGACATATGTAAGCCGTTGTTTGATAAAACTGAGAATATTAAAAACATGGTGCATTTGAAAAGTAAAAAAAGCTTCAAATTTTTTGCCAAATATAAAATTAGAAAAATTTTGTATCAAAAACCTGAACACAACAATATTTTTGAAATTTACAAATCTTTCATTTAGAAGAATTAGTTCGTGAAGCGGGTGGCAAGCACCCTAACTTACGAATTTCATAGGAACAGGTGCAGTCAAAATTTTGCAGCTTTTTTGAAAAGTTCCCAATCCCGTATGCGGTTTTAGAGTCAATTTTAAGCAATTCTACGTCAAAAGCCCTTCACTTTTCTATTGTTACATAGCAATGTAACGATGTCCCAAAATGTTTAGTCGGTGGATGTAATAGATTTGTGTTAGGCGTGGTAACGGACGGACAGCCATTTTGCTTCCTGCATATAGGTTTCCTACGAAATCCAAAAAAGCATCCAAATCCAAAAAATAGTGTGGCCTAAAATTTTACTAGTTCACAGAAACTTTTTTTGATCCACTGTGCGCCTATGATACGTGATTTTGCAAACAGCTTCTAGCAAAGCTACACGACGCTTTGCTTCTTTCAAATTTCATTTACTGAATACATCATTATGTTGATAAACATCTGACTTTGATTGAGTTGTACTTGATTTTCAAAATTATTCAGGAGCAGTTTTTTTATAACAAAATTTACCATTGGCTCTCTCTCTCTGAGCCGCGATTGCCCTCATCACAAAACTGCAAAGGATATCAGGTCTTGAACCGCATAAAACCAGTTTACTAAAATCGAGATTCCAGTGTAAAGCTTTCGCAGAAGAAGAACGTCAATATGATTGAATTGAGGAGAGATTATTAGAAAGAAAAACAATATTTTAACAATTATTGATATATTATTATTATAGTAATATATTTACCAATGGAATTAAAGGCTATTGCGAAGGTGAAGACCAGATTATAAACGACCTTCATCTTTTCAAGTAGAGAAAAAAATGTATATTGTATTAAAAAAGAATTTAGTTAACAGCGTAAGAAAGGAATATTCCACTGCTTTATTATATAGTAGATTATACAGTATACCCTATAGTCGCTATCTCAAAAACGAAAGGCGTTAAGCCTATCTTTCTGAAATATTTACGTTGCATCACTCAGTTTCAAGGATAAATATTTAATGACTAAATTCGTTAAAATTTTGGTAAAATATTCGATAAATTGTTTAATTTTTTTAGAACTTCTAGCGTGATATATTCTTTTCAAATAGTAGGAAATATCTTTATACATACCATAGACGTGGAATTTTGTAAGCTCATTAAAAAATTGATAAAAATTTTCTAGCGTTATTTTCAACCCCGTTATCATGTTTTAAACTCATCAGTCATTTTTAAAGTATCTCGTGCTAGCAGTGTATATAATTTCTGACAGCAATTTACATTCTCATTACTCATGATTAAAGATATCATTAGATTTGTCGGAAATTTTATAATTCAGATTTTTAACGAATCTTCAAGTTTTGAAAACTTATGAAGCCGAAAAAGAAGTTTTGACGATGCCGCCTGTCGTTCTGGCCGTAAGCAATATAACTATAGAGACTACGATCGGATCGAATTGTACTATCTCATAGTCGACAGAACTTTGGGAAATTTAATCTTTGTTTAGAAAATTTATAAGCTTAATAAAATTACATATACGAACGCGAAGCGCGTGACGAGATTGTGCCAGGGCGCGTTGCGCGAAGTCAAAAAAGTTTGGGAATTAACGAAAGATCAAAGGCTTGTTTACCATAACACATTGACTTTTTATTGTAATTACCAGTTACATGTAAGACTTCGATACGACTTTGGATGACAAACAGTATCATACATTAGTTTTACATTTTCGTAATTAAATTAGTGGTGCGAAGGAATGTGCTTCACATGAGGATTTAGATGCTCTATTGTAAACTGCGCCATGATTTGGCGGCGGGAACCTACTGGAGTTTCATCGATCTCTCCTTCGGTTAATAGGCTAACCATGCCGCTTGACATGTTTATTTTCGCGCGTCTTCTAGCGTGATTATTATACACATATATTCCAGCAAGAACATCTAGAGACTCCAATATTGCAAATACATCACCATTGGGTGTTGACAATACAATTTGTTCTTGTGTTGGCATAGACTGAAACGTATTCCTTCCTATTTTCAATTTAATATGTTTATTGGCAGGAAAAGTGTACCTTTGAAGTACGAACATCCGGTGCGGATTCTTATTAGGAATAAGTCGAATAAAGCTAAGTTGTTCAAGTCCACATCCATATCCTGCAGGACAAGGAAGTCTCGTAGGAGGAAGAATGGACCTGGCAGGAGGAAGAATGGACCTGGCAGGAGGAACACAGCTTGAAGAAGGGCGTCCAACAGGAGGACCCCTGGAGGACCTTGGGGGAGACTTGGATCTGACACGAAGTGAAGGTTGTTGATGAGAACTTTCAGGCTTAAGTTGTTGGTCAAAAAAAGAATCTGTAAATCTACAACGAGGAACACCAGGGATAGGCTCACCATTAGGCAGACAGTCAAACTGTGAACTTAATTCTGCAACAAGAAGGAGAGAAATAACTTTAATTTCAACTTCGGTATTTCATAAGATGTTGGCAATATAAAATCCTTTCAACTCTTATATGTAGTAACCTTCGCTCTTCCTACTTTTCGCATTTGATTATCTACACTTTTTGTTGGTCACTTCACTTTATGTTTTGCGTTAGTGATTCCTGACAAAGCCGCACACGTACGCAGTTAGTGTGCAAAGCAACAGAATTAGCCAGTATGCCAAATCAGAACAATCTTTTCGTGAATTTTAAGAAATTTAATGGAATATCAGGTTTTAGGATATTATAATATTAATAAATCTGTGAACTTGATTGTAGATGCTTTTTTAAATAATTTAGGAGGAGTTTTTCTTAGAGAAAATTTACCCGTGACATATGGACGGACAACTTTGATAGAAACAGAACGTAGATATGCTTAAATTAAGAAGGAATCATTAGATATTTGCATTTGCATGTAAAGGTTTCATTAGTATGTATATATTTGAAAAGGAGGTTGTAGAAAGAAAAATAAAACAATTTATGAAGCCAAGCTTTCATAATTTCTCAGGTGGAATTTATTACATCGGACATATTGTTTTTGGTGGAAAGCTTAAAAGTATTTTAAGAATTATCGATATATTATTATACTATTATATTTACCAATAGAATTAAGGATGATTGTCAAGATGGATCCCAAAGTATAAAAGAACCTCATTTCTTTCAAGTCGAGAAAAATCTGATTAATCTATTAATGCAGAAATCGGCTAAGAGTGTAAAAAGGAATATTCTGGTGCTTCTTCATAGACTATTTAATTTATCCTAATCGTTATCTCACATATCATAGGCGCCAGACTCATCTTTATCAGACATTTACATCTGATTAGAATCAGCCTAGAGGACACTAATGTATTTGCTAAATTCGTTAAAACTGGTATCACTGATATTAATTTTTATATTTAGAGTATCATTTTTCACCCAGTAATCGTCTTTCAAACCAAACAGTGATTTTTAGTGCCCTTGGCAATACACGTGCTTCATCAGATTATATAATATATTCTATAGCCGTTATTTCTTGGGTTAATTTCGTTAATTCTGTCCTTATTTAATATTTACTTTGTATTTGAGTCAGGTCCAAGAATAAAAATTTAATTACTAAATTCGTTAAAGTGAAGGTAGAATATTTGAAAAATTCTAGAATTTTTTATATTACTTTATCAAATGTTAATGGAATCTGCAAGAAGCTTTCGACAGATTAAAAAAGTGCTGATATATAATATTCCAGATTATGCGAACATAAAAAATAGCGACGATCACAATTTTCACAAAAATGGGATATTTTTGCATTTTCAGAGAAAATTGCATGAAACTTGATTAAAAGGCTTTTTCTAAAAGTAAATATTGATGTGTACAGCATGAAACTTTGTAAAATTACAAAGTGACGGCTAATAAAATTTCGAAAAAATCGCAGTTTTTGTAATTGTTAGCAAAATTTGATCAAAATTGACTAATAAACAAATTTTGTTTATCCGTCATGCGACTTCTTTCCATCTCAAGAATAACATGTGGGCTTGTACATTTGTAGTGATAATTCGGAAAGCCGTGAAGATTTTTTTAATTTTACTGCCGCTTAAGCGCTTAAGGGAATGCAAAATAACCATAATACATTGACTTTTTAATGTAATTACCATTTACATGTAAGAGTTCGATCCGACTTCGGATCACAAACAATATATTTTATTGTTTTACATTTTTAAAATTAAATTATTAGCCTAGAGTATTGTGGCTTACAGGAGGGTTTACATGGACTACTCTGAAATTCTTCATGATTAGGCGATGTACACCAACCGGAGCTTCAGCTATTTCCTTTTCCGTCAATGGGGCAATCTCGCCGCTTTCCATCTTAATTTTCAACCGTTTTATTTCTTTCTTATAATATCGATACATTCCAGCAAGAACATTATAACTCTCTAATATTGCAAAGACATCACCATCGGATGTTGATAATACAATTTGTTCTTGTGTTTCCATATACTCATACTTATACATTCCTGTTTTTACTCTAATTCGTTTATCGGCTGGAATAGTGTATCTTCGGAGTTCGAATATCCGCTTATAATTCGTGAAAGGAATGAGCCGAATAAATCGAAGTTGTTCAATTCCACATCCATTTCCGTTAGAAGAAGGAAGTCTTATTGGAGGGGCCCTGGAACTGGCTGAAGGCGACCTTAACCTGGCGCGATGAGGAGGTTCGGCAGAAGCAAGAACTCTCTCAGGTGAAAGTCTTTCAGAAGCAGAAGAAGGTCCGGCACGGTGAAGCGAAGGAATAGGTTCGCCATTGGGTAAGCAATCGAAATGTAAACTTAACTCTACAACCAGAAAGAGAGGATTACGTTTTTCGTTAAGTACGCTGGTATTTCGCACAGAAAAAAAAACAAGAGATAAAAAGTCTTTCAGATACATTTTCAAGCGGATAAAAATGGAACGAATTTTGGCGAAAGTTTCACTGAAAGTAAAGAATAATTTTATTCTAACGTCAGCTACTTCGTCTCGTCAGCTGGTCTCTGAAATAGAGATAGTGCCATAGGGATGTGTAGGAGACGGGATGCGTTTTATATCAATCTATAATTCACCTGTTTCTTATTCAAACATACACGAGTCGCTAATCAATTACTATAGCAATCACCCTAGGTGGAGAGCTTGACAAAGCCATCATATGAAGATCACGCTTGACCCCAATTACAGCTACTAAGCGATACTGTTCGTGGCTTAGTCCGTGTGGCCAGGACCAAACCACAAATGAAACGCCTAACCCGGCCAGAGCCTAACTTACCGAGCGACTTGGCCCCAACTTTGCTTTATTTATTTTTCTAGTCTCAGACACATTATAATTAAAAATTGTTTATTTAGAAGAAACATTTAAAGTGGCTGAACATCTTAAGGAAATTCTCATTCCTGAACCGGCTTATTCGACGTCATCCTCATCTTTCGGTTGCCATCCCAATCTTTGGAATTAGTGGAGACCTATGCTAACATGTGAAGCGTAGTTAGTTAGTTATAGGACGGGCGAAGAGTCCATGGAGAGCTCCCCTGGTGGTCAAGCTATAAAGCCTATTGTGCCACACCCTCATTTATTCGCTCTCAGCAGTTGACCCCAGACCTCATGACGAAGCCTAGTATGTCGACTACTGATCGTGTTGTAATTTCCTCTGGTCCCATAGAATGGGCCCCAGGGTCTGTTGCCTGATCCCAGCTAATGCCGGGAACTGGCATAGTACAGGCAGGGATGCTTCATCCACTGTACCACTGCAGATACTCCGTCCCTTTGACTTCCAAGTTTAGGCCTCTTTAAGCCTAAACGTTGGGGGTTTTTCCACTATCCAGTCTCGCGACCAAATGTTCGCGGCCTCCACTACGATGGCCCCCGACCTGATCAAGATGGCCTTGAATCTGGGGGCGTGCCCCTCGCGGGGTAATGCGTCAATCCCTTTAGAGATTTTATCCCTTATCCTGTCCAACTCCTCTAGAGTTAGACAGGTCTCAGGATAACCCGACGCACGACAACCTTCACCAAGGCGTTGTTGCACATCTTCGCGAAAGTAAGGCCCTGTGTTTCCAGAGCCTTGTGCCGCTTCAAATCCCTATTGGGGGGAGTTTCTCTGGAGCCCCCTTCCTCTGGCTAATAGAATCAGCCTGAGGAGGTGCTCCAGGTAAAGTTCCCGCTGCCACTGCCCCCTGTTTGGTGCCTTGGCTGCTATTTGCGAGACGCGCATTGCGGTCTCTCTTTTTTTGTGCTTCGCTACGTTGCCTCCTTCTCACGGAGAGTTCCGTTAGCTGCACTTCAACGGCTTTGACTAGTCTACATACTATGGGATTCGACCTGGTGTCCCAAAGTCCTTTTTAAGTCACCTCCTTTAAGACCCCCGCCTGTTTGCCTCTACTGAAGGGACAGGCCGGGGCGTTCAAGGATTTGATGACCCTGGTGCCATTCATCTCTTGACACGGCGATCATATCGTAGCTTGGGAGCATGAGAACTCGCGACCTCGATATTTCAGGAGGCTTTGCCATAACCACCTGGAAGGATCGCTCCTCAGTTTAAGTCCCACCGACTATTGTCCGTCAGTTCCCCAGAGTAGCCATACCTCGCAGTGCATCCCCTCAGGTTCACCTATTCCAGATCTACAGTCTAATAAGACCCGTAAGCCCTCCCACCAGCTACAAGGTCCCGCGATCTCTAGGGAAGGCTATGTGAAACGTAATTGAGGTTATATTTTCCAAACTTCAAAATTATGTAAAATACTTGGAGGAGCTTAATTTTTTTTCAAGAGGATTTATTTGGCAACAAGAAAGAGAGGATTTAATTTGTTTTAAAGTACGTTCGTATTTTGTGGACCCCCTATATTGAAATCGTTCAATTTATCCCTGTTTCAGTTAGGGCTAATTATTATACTATTATTATACTATTATTATACTATTACTATTATTATACTATTATATTTACCAATAAAGTTGAGAATGATAGCCAAAGTGACGACCAGAGTATAAACGATTCTCATTTTTCAAATTGGACGAAAATATGATTAATGCTTTCATAAAGAATTTGGTTAAAAGTGTAACAAAAGAATATTCTGGTGCTTCATTATACATTTAATAATATATCATCTAGTCATTATCTTACAGATTGCAGGCGTGAAACTTATCTTTTTAAGATATTTACATATGATTAGAGTCACTTTTCTGAATAAAAATGTAATTACTCACTTCGTTAAAGTTGAGGAAAAAATTCGATGAATTCTTGAATTTTTATTTAAAAACTTCTTTCGTGACATATACTCTTAATAAATTCAGAAATACTTTTACTGGGTTCATTCGATTTTAAATTTTATAAGCTTTTTAAAAGATTAAAAAAAGTCTAATGGTATATTCGTCCCTGTTATCATCTTGCAAAGTCATGATTCCTTACAGTGCTTCTCGCACTAGTCATGTTAACGGAAGTGTGGTTTTCGTCCTAAAATATTTTCGTAAGGATATGGAATGAAACTTATTTCATCCATTTCCGAAAATTACTGGCTGAGGCATTGACGAAAGATTGAAGCTTCGAGAATGATATTACATTGACTTTTAATTGTATTTACCAGTTACATGTAAGATTTCAATCACATCAGATCTTGGACCACAATGAATATTATATATTAGTTTTAAAATATTTTGAATTATTAGTGTAGAGGGTTGTGGTTTACAAACTGTTTAAATGCACTACACTAAAATTCCTCGTGATGTTGCGGTTGGTTCCTACTGGAATTTCAGTCATTTCTTTCCGGGTGAGTGCGGTAATCGTTTCGCTTTCCATGTTTATTTTTAAACGTCTTATACCGTAATTAATATGTTTATATAGTCCAGAAAGAACACAAGAACTCTCCAATATTGCAAAGACATCACCATCGGATGTTGATAATACAGTTTGTGTTAGATTTTCCATAAACTCATACGTAGATTTTCCTGTCTTCCTTCTAATTTCTTTATCCGCCGGAAAAGTGTATCTTCGAAGTTCGAATATCATGTTCTGATTTGTTCTGGGAATAAACCGAATAAATCTAAAATCTGCAATGCCACATACAGTTCCGTTAGAAAAAGAAAGCCCTTCAGGAGGAGCTATAGACCTAACAGGAAGAGCTATGTGACTCCGAAGAGGTGACCTGGTCCTGTCACGAACAGGGGGTTCGGCTGGATGAAGCGCCCTCTGAGGCGAACGATTTTTTTCAGAAGAAGAAGAAAAATCAGCACGAGGAACACCAGGAATAGGGTCACCATTAGGCAAACACTCAAATTGCCAACTTAATTCTGTAACAAGAAAAGAGTGTTACATTTTTTTTAAAGAACATCAATATTTCCATTTGTTCTGAGATTGTCAAAAAATAAGTAGCTAGGCTGTGAGTTACTGACAAAATCTCCGAAGATTTCTAGGTTTTTGAACGGTTATTTTTTAGAGAAGTTTAACGAATAAATTTAATACAATTTATGTTAATAAAAATCACTTCTGGAAAATTCGAATTGAAGAACCAGGAAGTACCATTCTCTGATCGTTCAAACATAAATGCCTTGATGAAAGTGTGTCATTTACTTTGCTGTTACGATCAATTAAAACTCATGATTGTAATCACAAAAAGTCAAACTTTAATTTTGGAATTCAAATTCAAAAATACGGTACGACCCTTATCCGGGTTCAATCTTTCAAAATTCAGTTAAATGAAACCTTCCATTTCATTTATTTTCGAAAGTTCTCTATGAATCTTTTATCAACGAGCTTGGAATCTTTGGAAATCCTAAAGAATTTTTTGAAATTCTTTGAAATCTGTTGAAGTAGCATCAAATACTTCAATATATTGAATGAATGAAAGTTATTAAACAATTTGTTATTCTGTTAATAAAGTTGATAAGCAGTTGTCCTAGTCATCATAGTAAGTCATTCAATGATAATTCATGATTGTATTTTGAAACGAGTTAAATGATTTAATAATATGTAAATTAATTCTAGATAGAAAAACATGTTTGAAAAAATGGTTGTTTCCCTAATTTTAATATGTTGATAGAGGCTAGTTTTTTTACATATCTTTTGACCTAACTGTTATATTGTTAGTCAAATGCTTTAGATTTCAATAGTAATATTTTTTCAATCTTCAATCGAATATTTTTCATATTTGAAAAACTTACATGTACAATTGATAATTTGTAACTTGTTGAATTTCTGGGATTTTGTACCTCGACTTTAACTCGTGTGATGACCTAGGAAATTAATGACAAAAATCTTATATTTACAGGACGTACTCGCTAAAATATTATATTTAATTTAAGCTAAGTAAGCTTGAAAAATCTTTACGGGCTCCTGAGATGTGACCTTAAAGATTTTATCAGTTTTCGTTTGTTAGATTAAAGATAAAATTTCAAAGATTACGTCCTCTAAATTTCAGGGATCGCGAGGTACAAAGTTCGAGAAATTATTAATTTTTTGCAAAAACTTCTCACTTCTCACAAATTCTGTTCTAAAAATCAGATCTATCTATACTAGAGTTCGTTCCACATGGAATTTCATGAGGTTTCTAAATGATATTTAAGAAAAAAATGTATAAATTATATTTACCAATAGAATTAAGGTTGATTGACAAAGCTAAGATCAGAGTACAAACGATCCTCATTTTCTCGATGTAGAAGAATAACTGATTACTTAATAATAAAGAATTTGGTCAACATTCTTAATGATGATTAATAAAGTGCTTTATTATAGTTCGTAATACATCTTATAATCTTTATCTTATGGATTATATACAACTTCGTCGTTCTGAGATATTTACATTTCATTAGCTACTTTCAAGGGAAAAATTTCATCACTTAATTCGTCAAAGCTGATGTGATAATTTATATACACTACCAACGGAAATTATTCACACAGATAGCGTCAGAAGCACTAAAAGTGACTGATTTAAAGCATGGTAACTCTCTCGGAAATGAAAATATACATTTTCTAAAAAATCGGTTAGAAAAGTTTATGAAATTTTACGTCGTTTATGTTCAGGTTCTCTCGCCGGAAAATGATAAATAACCTCTAGCATTTTTGCATGCAAGTAGAGTAAAAATAAAACTTTCGGTTGGGGTCTCCGAACCGCCGTTATCTAGCTCAAATTTAAGCAAATGATGTATCTAAAATTTATTTAGTTTTTTTTTGCACAAATTATTGACTTTAAAGTATAAATATGTCGCGGACACACCCAAGGTATCCGAGTACCCACCATACAAAAATCAACCTCTTTCCAAAAAAGACTGCCTGGGACACTGACGAAAGATTGAAGCCTTAAGTACAATAATACATTGACTTTTTAATATAATTACCAGTTACATGCAACGCTTTCATTCGATTTTGGTTCGCAAACATATTTTAGTTTTACATTTTTATTTTTAATTAATGTTGTAGATAATTGCGGTTTATACATCATGCCTTATATTCTTTACTCTAAAACTCCAAGGTATTTTGCGGCGGGTACCTACTGGAGATTCATCGATTTCTTCTCGACTCATGGGGGTAACCGTGCCATCTTTCATGTTTATCTTCGTCCGTCTTGTACCGTAACCACAAGATGTATAGATTCCAAGAAGAACATCGAAACTCTCCAATATTGCAAATACGTCACCACTGGATGTTGATAATACAATTTGTTCTTGGGTTGGTATAGGCCCATAGCGCTTATTGCTTGTTCTGATTTCAAGTGCTTTATCGGCAGGAAAAGTGTATTTTCGAAGTTCGAATATCTGTTTCCGATTCGCACGCGGAATAAGCCGAATAAATTTAAGTTGATCAAGTCCACATCCGTTCCCGTCAGAAGAAGGAAGCCTTGTAGGAGGAACCATGGACACGGCAGGAGGTGACCTGGACCTGACACGAAGAGAAGGTTCGGCAGGATCAAGAGATCTCTCAGGTGTATATCTTTTGGAAGAAGAAGAAGAAGAAGGAGAAGGTTCGGCATAAGGAACACCAGGAATAGGTTCGCCATTAGGCAAACAATCGAACTGTGAACCTAATTCTGCAACAAAAAAGATAGGTAAAATGTTTTCAACTCTTCTATGAAGTAACCTTAGTTTAACCTATTTTTCGCATTTGTTTATTTAAAGCTTGTTGTTAGTTACTTTACTTGATGTTTTGACTATAATCTGTCAACTTTGTGATTCATAAAATCGTGATCAGTGTGCTCATTGTATTTGACAAGGGTAACGAAAAAAAATATATCATGGATTCCAAGCTTGTTTTGCCAACGCTGACGTCGTGGAGTTTTCAGAGGTGAAGTATGACATGGTTCCTCTTGAATGTTTAGAGATTTTTGGGGTGGTGGATGGGACATTGAAAAAACAAGAGTGTGCTGCGGCATTTAGGACGAAATTCCGAAGTGGAAGAAAGATGATGCTAAAGCAGTCCTTTTTTAATCAAATTTGAAAAACACGAACCCAACAAGAATATCATGCGCACAAATTTTCTTCAGGTATGTCAGTTTCAACATATATGAGTTGACCTGGAAAATATTAGAGCACTAGTATTTAATGGTCAAGGCAAGTTTCAGTCTAAAGTCCCTGCCAAGGAAGGTCATTTCACAAGAGACTGACCGAAATTGGAGAAGGAAAATTTACAGAATAGATATTTTCGTGGAAATCCGAATTCTGATTCAAGATTTGATTTATCCAAGTTCGCTGTATTTCTTTTTGCTGTAGTAGCTTTAGGTAAGACTGAAAAAGCATTACTTGTTGATTCAGGTGCCTCATACTACATGACTAAACCTCGATACTGGTTTGATTCTTATGAGTTTTTAGATTTAAAAAATCGAACGCAAAGTGTCTAGTAGCAAATTGGTAGGAAATTGGTAAAGATTTGCAAGTACCTGATGATGATAATTTTGTATGTCTAGCTTGCATGCTTGAAAAAACGACGAGGAAACCATTTAAATGGATGATTGGGTACAGTTTCATATAAATATGTTTCTGATTTTTTGAGAATCCCGACTAAGTCGGAATTAAACTAGCAGGATTTCTTCCTTGAACTGATTCAGATAACAAATTGTAGAATAATAAAGACTTTTTTTGAAAGACGTGAAAATTGATGTGAAAAATTGAAGCCTGATTAAGTCAGACAAATTGCCATTTCCGAAAATATAAAAAATATTCTTTAAATTATAAATTCATATATTTCTATACTAGTATATTTACCGATGGTATTAAGGATTATTGCAAAGGCGAAGACCGTAGTATAAAAGATCCTCATATTTTCCAAGTAGAGAAAAGACTGATAAATCTGTTGATAAATAATTCGATCAACAGGGTAACACATGAACATTCTCTTGCCTTTTTATAGATTATAAAAAATCTTATCGTCGTTATCTTATGTTTTATAGGCGTCAGGCTTGTCCTTCTAAATATTTACATTTAATTAGAGTCAGTTAAGGAACAAAGTTACAATGATGATACGACGAATCGTGTCAACTCGATATACTTATGACTTTTTAAAGGAAAAATATCACGCGATAAGTTTAAGTTTTGCCATATCATAGGAAAGTTGTAGAAACAATGTGAAACTTATAGGACGTAATCTTTGAATCCTGATATTTAATCTAAGCCCAGAAAACTTGAAAAAAATTTGTGGGTTCTCAATTATCACTTTTTTATCAGAAATTATCAAAGGGGTACTCGACGGCGTTGGGGCTATATAAAAAAACGAGGTTCAAAATGTTTCATAATAAAAAGTTTTTGAATACTAAGAGTTCCAAAATTATTTTTCGCGTCATTTGAATTTTTTGATAGATACCAATTTTTTGTGTATCTGGAAATCTTATTTGTCCCCAAAAATTTGTACAGCTTTTCATTTAACGTATCGTACGAGACAACTGTTGCATAATAGACACTTGTCACACAAATAGTATTAGTCAAATACTGTCAATTTTGAATGTCATATTTTTTTATTCTTTGATTCAATATTATTCATGTTTGAGTAACTTACATGAACAATTGATAATTTAGAAATTTTATCATTTTTGGAGAATTTCCCGGATTTTTTTCCAGTGAGTCACAAATAATAAAACAAATTTACTAATAAATATTTTCATAAGAAATCTGTCACAGCTATCAGTTATAAAATCTTAGCACGCAGTATTATTATTCATTCATAACTGCCTAAATTTGAACTTGTTTATCTGCATGTTTACTTGCATATTCTACTCTATAATTCCTACAGTGCCATGCCCTATTATTAGGGCAAAGCTAAAAAATTAAAATTTTCACATTATTTTTGTCATTTATTGTAAGCACCTCCAGCGCTCTTGTGTTTTTAAACCCTAGTTCACTAGATTCGCCAGATTCGCCAGACGAATTAGCACGTTTTTAGCTGAGAAAAAATTTAACCGTTCTCGACTGGCTGGGAAATTCCCAGATATGAATCCCATCCAGAATGTTTGAGACTTCGTGCATCAGAAGTCAGTAAGCACGCTCCTACAACCAAGCAAGAGCTAATTCGGATACTCAGTCACATTTGGGAACATTCTAATTGAAAGTCGTTTTTTATTTTTAAAATGCCTCAGTTCAATGTAGCTAATCATTTTTTGAATAAAATTTATCATCTGTAATATGCTTCTACAAGGTTTCACAAAAAAAATTCTCAATATCAATGCGTATCTTAGTTAAAATGATAAAAAAGTAATTTTTTTAGCTTTGGCCTACCATTCAGTTATCTCTTGCTTGGTTTAAGGAGCGTGCTTACTGACTTCTGATTCATGAAGTCCCAAACGTTGTCGATGGCGTTCATATCTAGAGAATTTCCCGGCCAGACGAGAACATTTCCTTTTACCCCAGCTAAAAGCGTGCTAATTCGTCTGGCGAATCTAGCGAACTAGGAGTTTAAAAACACAAGTACGATCAAAGTATTTACAATAACTGAAAAATAATGTGAAAATTGCAAATTTTTTAGCTTTGGCCTAATAATATGACAAGTGTAATGATTGAGCAGTTGGAAACTACCGAAGTGTCATTGATTTCTTCTCGGGTCAATGCGGTAACCATACCGCTTTATATGTTTATTTTGATACGCCTCATAGCGTAATTAATATGTTTATATATTCCAGAAAAAACATTAAAACTATCCAATATTTCAAAGACATTACCATCTGATGTTGATAATACAATTTGTTCTTAAGTTGGCATAGGCGCACACTCGTTCTTTACTACCATTTGTAGTGGTTCAGCGGTTGGAAAAGTGTATATTCGAAGCTCAAATATCCGGCGCGGATTCGTATGGGAATAAAGAAAGATCCATATCCGTCAGATGCCGAGCCATGAAACTGGAAAGAGGTGCTCGCCTTGAAGAAGGACGCCTGGCAGTAGGAGCCATGGACCTGGCAGGAGGAGACCTGGACTTGGCAGGAGGAGGCTGAACCTCATACGAAGAGGAGGCGCAGCAGGAGCAGAAAGTCTTTTTGGTGTATTATTTCTTTCAGAAGAAAAAGATACGCCGCGAGGAATGTTCAAAAGACAGAAACAAATGCAAGTATTTGTTTTTGTCTTTTGAGGAAGACCAAACTAAATCACCCGTTGATGATGAATATATACATTAATACAGTGATATCTTTTGTATTATTTCTCAACATAGACTTCTAGGCTCTGTCAGGGGTTATATACGTCTTGACGGATATAAATTTACTTATGACCCTGCTAGACTCTGCGACATACGTAACCTTTCTATAACAGGGGATCTTTATCACTTACTAGATGTTTGTGCTGCCTATTTAGGCTTAAGAACGCAAGTCCTCGGTCAGCCAACAAACACGACAGACAATACCCGGTATTGGCTAATTATTTTAAACACCAAGTCTCTAAACGAGCTGCGCTAAGTTGCATTATACGCCAGGAATAGGTGCGCCATTAGGCAGACACTCGAACTCTGTACTTAATTCTGCAACAAGAAAGAGAGCATTACATTTTTTATGCACGTTCTTGACAAGAAAATCTTTGTGCGTCTATTTAGTTGGGTAATTTTTTATTGCCAAAAACAAAATTATAATATTTACAATATGAATATTCAAAAATACAGCTAGAAGTAAAGTTTTCAGGACTTTTACAGCCTATAATGGCTGTCCTCAACAAAAAACTACGTATGCTTGATTCCTGTAGAAGCTGCAAACGTGCGCAGTCGGTGATTTGCCATTTTGCAACAACTCTTATCAATGCTTCAAGACGCATCTCTTCGGTGTAATTTAATTTACAAATAATCTCAAAGAAGATCAAATTGTTAGAGGAATTTGAAACGCAGAATTAAAATATCAGTTTGCTAAGAAAAGACAACGTGGATACATTTAAATTAAATATAAGGTTTTAAGATATTGTGATGTCTCGAATTCTGGGCGAGTAACCGTTCCAAGACGAGTATGCAATTCGTCCAGAATTGTGGACACCTAGCGACACCCAACAAAATAGCAATTGGGATATAAAGCGGAATACGTTGGACAAATTATTTTTTACGGAAAGCTGATTTGCTTTTCATCAGTCAGTAACAAGGAAAAAAAGATGGATACTAAATTCGTTAAAACTGGTTACAAAGTATATGTATACGATGCCGTCGGAAGTGATTTACATGACTAGAGCTGGTGATACTAAAAATCAGTGATGACTTTAAACACAATAAATCGTACGTGAGAAGTTAAAAAAAATCAAGAATTTATACATCGACTTCAACTCATGTCATGTCATAGGAAAGTTATAGAAAAAGTCTGAAATTTACAGCACGTAATTTTTAAACTCTCTAATAAATTGTATGAGCACAGAAGTAAAAAATTTCGATTTTTAATATGGTTTTCAACGCCTAATAGAAAACCGGTGACGTCTATCGAAAAAATGTTTGAATTTCTGATTTTCCCCTGACAAGTTCATTTATATGATTACAACAAAAACGGTCCTATAAGAAAATAGTTAAGAATAAATTTTTAGATCTTTTTGAGTTAATGATTTTTTGTCTGAAACAAATTTGTAGACATTTTAAAGCTAAACGTCTTAACATATTGAAATTTTTTTTGTATCTTTCATAGTTTGGCTAAAAAATGGGTTATTTTTTTTTAAACAACATTTTTCACAATTAAAACAAAAACCGTGCGTTTTATAGATGATGCAAAAAACTAATTACATTTTCCGATTTCTGTTGTAGCCGTGACCTAAAAAATTCACGAATTTTAATCTATCCAGTTTATCTATCTACATTTGATCACGGATTTAATAAACAAGAATTGGGTTAACAGTGCAGCTAATACTTATTCGAATCCTTCATTATGGATTACATAATATATCATATAGTCTTTATCTTATAGATTACAATCAATCTTGCCCTCCTGAGATTTTTACATTTCAATAGCCAGTTTCAAGGAAAAAATTAAATTAAAGAGAAAGAGAGGTCTGTAGTTGAAGTTAAGTATGTTGTACTTGTAGCTTTACGGATAATAAATTCCTAGAATAAATCGCAAACAATATTAGATTTTACTTTTACATTTTTTATTAAATAATTGTCTTAGAGGATTGTCATTTAAACAAGGGCTTACATGTGTAACTTTGAAATTAATCATGATTCTGTAACGGGCAAGAACATTCTGAGTCATTAGTATTGCAAATACGGAATCATCACATGTTGATAATATCATTATTTCTTCGGCTGCAATGGGCCCAAAGGCCCATGCCATTTCAATGGAAATAGATTTTTCAGTGGAAAAGTGTATCTTCGAATTTCGAAAAACAGGTGCGGAGTCATATTGCGAATGAGCGTAATAAATCTATGTTGTTCAAGTCCACATCCACATCCGTCAGAAGAAGGAAGCCTTATGGATGGAGTCATGGGCTCGCCAGCAGGAGTCGTGGACCTGGCAGGAGGAGTCATGGACCTGGCAGGAGGAGCCATGGACCTGGCAGGAGCAAGAATCCTCTCAGGTGAATGTCTCTCACAAGAATAAAGTGGTCCAAAATGAGGAACACCAGGGATAGGGTCGCCATTATGTGAACACTCGAAGTTTGCAAGAAGTAAGGGAGGACTACATATTTCTGAGTGGATATTTCGTAAATCTCTTGTGTAAATTTTGTGAGGCAAGCCCAAGGACATAAGGGAAGTTTTCCCTGAGAAACTTCTTAAAAGATTGATCAACAATATTAGGAACAATGGAACGGGTCACAATAAATTTACAGTACTTGTAATGACACCACATTTTGACGCGCAAATCTTCATGCTTTCAAATTTAGCTTATTTGTGAAAAAGAACGAAAATGCGTACATTCAACTGAAGAAATGATTTTTCAACTAAAATGATGAATCTTTAAAACTACAAGTTTTCAATGTTCCTATTTAAAAATGTAAATGATTTCTCAACGGAAAGGAGAAAAAATTTGGTTGGTGATCAATTCATATGAGAATAAAACTTTAATTTCAGAAATAAATCAAACTTTCAATACACTCGGACGTTTCGACATGGCTTTGTGTCTTTTTTAAGGCTATTTCGTAGAGTGAACATTTGACGATATAATATTGCTGAGATATATAAAGTCGTGATTTGGGTGACATCAATTTTGTAAAAATGTAAATTAATTGTTAAACCTCCTGCGTAAAGAACTACATGATGAGGCGAAGAGAGGATGCCAAACAAAATTTGTCCTTTCTCTCTCTCCTTCTGTCTCTCTCTTGAGAAATGATCTAAATCTTAATCACCGACAGTTGAAAGTTTAACTAAAAAGGTGAATTTTCAACCAAAATTTTTTTATTTTACTCTAAAAAAGACACATTTTTAAACGAAAATTGAATCGTTAACATCACAGTTAAGGAAAATAATTTTGAACCAAAAAACAAAGAAATGTTCACAAAAATGTTTGAATTATCAACCAACAAAGATGAATTTTCAAAAGAGAAGATAAATTTCTACCCAAGAAACAACTTTTCAACAAAATACATCAATTTTCAGACAATTATTTGAATTTTAACCAAAAAGAAGAATTTCAAACTAAGATGATGAATCTTTATGTTTATAAGATAAGTTTATAACAAATTTCTAAATCTACTCATCCGAAATAGAAGGAATACGAACTCTGAAAATTTTTTAACTGCAGTATCACATTGCGCCGCACTGTGCGGCAAATGCGGGCATATTTTTTCATCTGCTTCCAAAATGGGCTGGTTGGAACATTGACGAAAGTTTACTGCCTCAAGAATCATAACACATTGACTTTTTAATGAAATTACCACTTACACAAAACATTTTGATCTGACTTTGGATCACAAACGCTATTACATTTTAGTTTGACATTTTTTTTTTAATTAATCATGTACAGCAATGCGATTTACATGGGGGTTTACATGATCTACTTTATAATGATTCATGATTGGGCGGCGGGAGCCTACTTGAGTTTCATTAATTTCTTCTCGGGACAATGCGGTAACATTGCCGCTTGCCATGTTTATTTTTGCCCGTTTGTATTCGGGGCCAACATATGTATATATTCCAGCAAGACAACTTGGACTCTCTAATATCGCAAATACATCACCATCGGTTGTTGATATAACGATTTGTTCTGGAACTGGCATAGGCCCATAGTAATTATATCCCATTCTCCTTGAAATAGGTTTATCGGCAGGAAAAGTGTATCTTCGAAGCTCGAATATGCGGTTTTGATTCTTAAAGGGAATGAGCCGAATGAATCTTAGTTTCTCAAGTCCACATCCAGCTCCGTCAGGAGAAGGAAGCCTTATTGGAGGAACGATGGGCAAGGCAGCAGCAGTCCTAGTACAAATTTCCCATAAATTTATATACAATTTTCTATCAGATTTTTGTCGAGATCTGTATCCGAAGATTTCCCTTTTTATCAGAAATGTTTACTAATTTTGTCCGAAAAATTCAAGTTAGTGCAAGTACACGTAATTTGTGGATCACGCTTAAAATATTATATTGATTTTTTGTCACAAATATTCGGAAAAAAATCGAATGCAGATTACGAAAAGAAATGGAAACGATTGCATAGATTCGGAGAGAACTTTCTCTCAGGAAATTATACCAGGGAGGACGTCTTGCGGCAGTGGTGGGATTTGTATGATTAACAGGCCCTGCAGGAGGTGACCTCGACCTGACACGAAGATGAGCATTGCCAGGATCAAGAGGGCTCTCCGGTGAATGTCTTTCAGAAGTAGAAGAAGTTTCGGTTCGAGAAAGATCAGAAATAGGTACGCCATTAGGCAAAATGTCGAACTGTGAACTTGACTCTGCAACAAGAAAGAAAGACTAATTTTGAAATATCACCTATTTTGGAGCGTTTCAAATTTGAACGTATTTCGGCGAAAGTTTCACCGAGGTTTTGGAGAATAATTCTGGTGTCAGCTACTATATCACGTTATCATATGTACCAAGTAAAACAATAGAGACCAAATTGATGTAGAACGTCGAATCGAAAACAAGAAACACTAATAACACATTGTTCATGCTCATAAATGTTCTCTGAAATAATTTGAGAAAAGAAAAATATGTAGCTTACATCCCTCTCAGGTAAATTTTGCCGATTAAACTTTGCACTACGGGAAGATAATTTCGCGTATTTAAACTCGTCCCTTGGCATCGAAAATGACGTCAGTGCTATCCAGTTTGAGGTCATCAAACTGGAGGAAGATGGCGTAAAATAAGTTATAGTTCGTTCACGATAGCCCAAGCCATTTCAGAGAAGATTTCTAAGCACGGACAATGTTTTATTTTTTTTTTTATTGCTGATTCTACATTCCACACCAATTTGCAAAAAGATAAAGCTTAGATCGATTCCAGGTGAAAGATTGTCTGCAACAAAAATTAATCTTGCAGATTAAACATTACATGAAACAAAGATAATTTCGCATTCATAAAATCTTTTCCTAGGTAATGCTTCACCACGTATATCTCATTTTTATTTATCCAGCTGGCGTCGTAAATATCGCTACATTTGAGCCATAATGTGGCGAAAGATTCTCAAGGTGACGTTGAAAAGGAAAATTTATCTTCGTTCCGCGTTAAGTTTAACCGACAAGGTTAATTTTTTGTTTCAGCCTATGTTTCATCTGTAATCTATGTGAACTATATTTTCCGCTTTTTCAGTGTGGATATTCTAAAGAAAAAATCATGACATATTGAGAAAATCCCAAAATGATGAAAAATTTAAGGTTATATTTTGGGTTTCTAAAAAAAATGAATTACATTATAAAAGAAAAATCATAAAGTGTTCAGGAAAGCTAAAAACTTTTATGAATTGAAGATTATGTTTGAGTTCTCCAGCGGAACTGGTTGATTAAAAAAAAACATCAATTATTGAACCGACTGCAAATACCTATAAAGTTGCCTACGCAGGACCACTTGAAGGACACTATATAGGATCCTATGTAGGTCCTGCGTGGGATACTGCATAGGATCTATCCAGGGCAAATAATTTATTGTATAATTTTCAAATTGTAATGTAGCCGCGCAAGAGTATTAAAAAGCACTTCTCAATTTGCAATTTGGATAGATGCGGATTACGCCAGACAAATTGTTATTTGCGGAAAGCCTGAAAATATATAAAAAATGAAAATTATATATTTTATTATACTGTTATATTCACCAATAGAATTAAGGATGATTGCCAAGTTGAAGGCCAGAGTACAGAGGAACCTCATTTCTTCTAACTAAAGCAAAAACTGATTAATCTATTAATGAAGAATTTGGTTGACTACGTATGTAATAATTATTACAGCACTTGGTTAAATTCTTAATATACCCTATAGTCGTTATCTAGTAGAACATACTCAAGATTGTTTTTTATGATATTTACATTTCATGATATTCAGTTTTAAGGAATAAACTTTGGTTACACAATTCTAATATTTCCTCATCAAAGCAAAGTATTATGTACACTTTAATTACAGTAATACGTTATATAATTTCAAAAGCTTCAATTCAGATTAGAATTTTGAATGATGGAAGAATTTCAAACTAAAAAAGTGTGGAATTGATAACAATTGAAACCATTTTAATTGAATTTTCAAATCGAGAGCGTTAACAGTTAAACAGTTTGTTTCATTGGAAAACTATACAAATTAAAATAATTTAAATTGCAGCTTTACAACTTATTTAAGGCTTCAAGAATGAGTAGCAATTCTAAATAAATTGAACTATTTTCCAATGAAAGTAATAATTTAGCGATTTATTCGAATAAATTCACTCGGATCTACGTAGGCAAGCTCATACATAGACCTTCCTGTTTTCATGTAAACTGGTACATGGACAGGAAAAGTGAATCTTTGAAGTTCGAATTTTCGGTGCTGATTCACGGTAGCAATAAGCTGAATAAGTCTAAATTGCTCAAATCCGTATACACGTCCGTCAGAAGAAACAAGCTATTTAGGAGGAGCCGTGGACCTGGCAGCAGGGGAATACCTTAAAGGAGGACGCATGGCAGGAGGAGCCATGGAACGGGCATGAGGATACCTCGACCTGGCACGAAGATAAGGCTCGGCATACAGGATTGAAAAATTCAATAAATATAATTTTTGAGCCACGGAAAATCTTTTGACATTATGAAATATATTTCAAAGAAATATAAAAATGTTAAAGTTTTTCTGAAATGTGAAACATCCTCACTTTTAAACTTCGATTCAAATTGCATCCTTTTCGCTTTCTGTATCTAATGAAAACTTGTTTTCTTTTTTTCAGGTGAGTCCAAGTTACGATAGGTTCCATTTCGAGCCTCAGTTCCTCAATATAAATGTGTAAGTAGACTGATATCTAAACTTTCAACTAAACTTAGATGGGAATCAACATTTATTATTGTTATTAGCAATTTTGAAAAACTAATTTTGGAAAAAATAGCAATCCGGAAAAAATGTGAATTACGTGATACAAATTTTTATTTGCGGAAGGCTTAACATTCAAATTTGCGTTTATCTATAAATAAACATGTCCCTAATAACAAATTGTTCCCCCTACTGTTTGGCATATCCTCCTTTTCTTGAAAATGTATAGCCACGAGATCTCGTATACTGTTTATATTTTGTTTATCTATTATTAGAAATTACGAATTTTCTGATCCACCAGTTTTGTAATAAAAATGTCCAAATAAGAAATTTTATTTTATGATAGCATTTATTCAAAATGTTTCTGAAAATTATTGATAAAAAAAATTCCCAACTTATTCACGGATTTTTTACCACACATGGAATGTTCTTGGTTACGTTTCATTTTCAAAAGTTCTTAACTTCTTATTCGCTGTAATACAAATAATAGACTCCTTTTAAGTACACTTATCTTCATGGCTGCTTGATCGTGAAATATCAATTAATTCGCGTTTGAATACTGAAAGAAAACTTGAAATTCCTGCAATACGTTATCAGAACCTTAACTAAAACGAAAGAATATTATAAATTCACAGTTGATATTTTATAAATAAATGATAATGGGAAATCAACAAATTAAATTGACACTGGATAATCAAACAGTTTCTTATTTCTTAAAGAGCAAACAATTCAAATTTGAAGTGTCTATAAATTGATAATATTCAAATCGTAAGTGTAACAATTACGCATTTTAAATTTCAACGTTTAATTAAACAAATTTTCCACGATTTAAGAAAGTTTATGATCGTTAAATTGCTTAGAGTTCAAAATTGTTTAATTTTAAGCAGGAACTTCATCAATTCTTATTCGAAGAATTGATCCAGACACTTAAAATTACACTTGACATTACAGTAATTAATCTTTTTTTTTTATTTCTACAATTCCAATTGAAAATTTTAAAATCCTAGAATCTTCTTTTTTTTAATTTAGAAAATTGTTAATTGTGCGATATAATTTGAAATTATGCTTCTGATTTGAAATTGTACATTTTTAACTACCTGAAGTAAAAAATTATTCAAATTCTCAACTTTTGTATACAAGAATATATGCCACGAGAGCTCGTATACATTGTTGCCGAAAACCCGATTGGTTGCGACATTTCGTAAACATGACTTTTGGCGACTATTATCAGTTTGTTTATCTACTAATAAACATTACGAATTTTTTCCTCATCAATTTTGTATTCGAGAATTACGAAATAAGTAATTAAACGAAAGACGAATTCACAAAAAAATACATGAATTGTCAATCAAACAGTTTAATTGTTAACCAAGAAAATTCTTATTTCACCTCACTGGACAGAGGCGAACACATTTTTTATCTGTTTTAGAAAAAAACTGGATGGGCCATTGATAAAAGATTAAAACCTCAAGAACCATAAAAATTGCCTTTTAATGTGATTACCAGTTACATGAAACATTTTGATCCGGTTCCGGATCGCAAACATTATAGTTTAGTTTTACATTTTTTCAATTATTGGTGTCGAGATTCGTAGTTCACGTAGTCTATTTTATAATTTAATATGATTGTGCGTCGGACACCTACTGGAGATTCATCAATTTCTTCTCGGGTCAATGGGGTAATCATGCCACTTTTTATGTTTATTTTCACGCGTCTCATACTGTTCCTAATATTTTTATATATTCCAGCAAGAACATTATAAGTCTCTAATATTGCAAAGACATCACCATTAGATGTTGATATTACAATTTGTTCATGGGTTGGCGTTTGCTCATACGCCTTTCCTGTTCTAATTTTAATTTTTGTCTCAGCAGGAAAAGTTAATCTTTTAAGTTCGAATATGCGGTGCGGATTCACGTTAGCACTAAGCCGAATGAATCTAAATTGGTCTGGTGTATATCCACGACCGTCAGAAGAAACAAGAAATGTAGGAGAAGCCATGGACTTGGCAACATAATTTTTTTTTGAAGCAGAACGCTTGGCAGGAAGAGTCATGGAGTTGGCACGAGGAGACCTGGATCTGATACGCATAGGAGGATCGGCAGGAGAAGGAGGTCTCTTAGGTGAATCATGCCTTTCAGAAGAATAAGAAGCTATACCACGAGGAACACTAGAAATAGGGTCGCCATTCGGTAAACATTCAAACTGTGAACTTGACTCTGTAAGAAGAAAGGAAGGATTAAATTTTGTTAACGTTGTTATTTCATGCATAGAAAAACGTTAATTCTCAAAAGTACGACACAATCACTGAAGTTTTGAGTTATAATAAAAATGAGCCTTGCAATCTGGTTTTGACAATCTAGGGGAAATTCATAAGTTTGAGATTAATTTAAAGAGAAAATCACTAATTCTTGATAAAGACTAACAAGATTTTTTATTTTTGATATTCTATTCCATTCAATGTCTCAAGTGAGAGGTAAAATCTCAAAAAATGACTTCTTTAAAACATCAAATTAATAAATTTATTTTCCAATCTCCTGTCATGAGATGAAGTAGGAGTACAGAATTCCTTGAAAATCGAATTATATTTTTTTCTTTCTTACATGATGATTTAATAATTTGCAGGACAAATCGTTATTTACGAAAAGGTTAAAACTATTTTAAAAATTATATATGTACTATATTATTATATTTACGTATATAAGTAAAGATGATTGCCCACGTGAAGACCAAGGTATAAACGGACATCACTTTTCTCAAGTAGGGAAAAGACTGATTAGTATATTGATTATACTGCATCGTTGTACCAATATCTCCAACAGTCGTTATCTTATAAAATATAGACGCTAAGTTTGTCCTCCTGAGATATTTACATTTCATTAAATTCGGTTTCAAAGAAAACAATAAAGTTACCACATACGTTAAAATTGATATCACAATGAATATAATCATTCAAGCTTTGGGTAAACACATACGGAATTTTCAAGCATTGAAATACATAAAAAAAATCTTCAATACACATGAATCAAAACGAAAAATATAAAAAAAGAAACACTGCTTCAACATTTTCAAAAATTGATGCTTCCAATTTGGATTCCATACATTTCACAACTTTTTTCCTTGTGCATTTTTTATCATGGAAAGCCCGCATATTCTGAAATTAATTTTAAGACTCCGATGAAAAGAAATAATTTCATCTGATAAACAATGCAGCATTTTCCATATCTGTTGTATTTATAAATTTGATTCTTCGGTTTTGTCCGTTTTTATTCCAGTGTACTTCTATGCTAAAAAAGCGCACACATGCTCAAGAATTTTTTAAAATACAAGTGAAAAAAAAAGATAATTTTATTAAGTACCAAACGTCAAATCTGGAAAATTTGCGGTCACATCAATTTTAATTCCTGGACTTGTTGATTTTTTTCTAGTATATTTATGTGGGCGTCATAGCCCGCTCAACATTCTGAGCGCAGCGCTCTGTACGCGTGATGTGCTCCTGGAAGATTTTGGTACCTGCTTCCGAAAATGATTTCCTGGGGCATAAACAAAAGATTAAAGCCTCGATGACCATGATTTATTTACTTATTAATGTAATTACCAGTTACATGCAAGATTTCGGTCTAACCTTGGATTACAAATAATATTTAGTTTTAGTTTTACATTTTCTCAATTATTATATCTGGCATGTTCAATTCCGCATCCCAACCCGTCAGAAGAAGAAGAAGCCTTGTAGGTGGACCAATGGACCTGGCAGGAAGAGACCTCGACCTGACACGAAGAGGAGTCTCAGCATATTCTCTTAAGCTGGCATTCCTTGAACGTTTTTGTGTAAATATTGTAAGGCTAGGCTTATCCAGATGAGATATTTCCATTTCATTAGCCAGTTTCCAGAAAAAATCGGTCAAGAATTAAAGACACTAGCCCAATTCAAAACGAAATTCCAGATTTGGGGTGATTATTAAGGTGAATACCTAAATACAAATAAGCCTCATCTTTTCCCAGTAGAGGAAAAATTAATAAATCTACTAATGATGAATTTGGTAAAAAATATAAAATGATACAACAGCTTCTATAATCTTTTGCAAGTCAGCGAAATACGGTCTTTGCATGGAAAATCTACATAGGACCGATTAGAAATTTTGTCAAACTAATATGAATTACTCAAAATATGTTTACATTTTTGATCAAATGTTTCAGAAATTACTCATACAAAGAGAAGTTGGCAGTTGAAGCTGAATATTCTGTAGTTAATGTTGAACTTTCATGTATAATAAATATCTGGAATTAAAATCAAGAAGCTAAAAAAATAAATTTGTAAGTTTCCCTTGGGACCTTTTTTGATGTTTGAAATATACTACATTCAATTATCATGTCATTATAAACGTCTTCTTTTATTATTTCGACTAAGAATGCTTTCTACTACTGTCTAGTACTGTCTAGTACCAAATCTATTACCTGTTAACCGTACTTTCGACGAAGTCTAATAGAAACCTATCATTTTTTTTCTTCGAAAATATTTTCGTAAGGGAATGAAAAGGAAATTTCTTTGTCTGCAAATGAAAGAAACTGGCTGGGGCAGTTACGAAAGATTAAAGCCTCGAGAATTATAATACATTGATGTTTATTGTAATTCTCAGTTACATGACATATTCTGATCCGACTTTAGTTCGCAAACATTCTATTTTAGTTTAAAAATTTTTTGGTGATTAATGGTGTAGAGGATTTTCGTTCAGATGAGGGTTTACATTCTGTACTTTAAAATTCATCCTGATTGTGCGTTGAACACCTACTGGAGTGGCAGTGATTTCTTCTGCGGTCAATTTAGTAATAATACCGCTTGCAATATTTATTTTCACTCGTCTTTTATCGGCAGTGACAGCAGTATATGCATATATACCAGCAAGAACATCATGACCCTCTAATATTGCAAAGACGTCACCACCGGCAGTTGATAATACAATTTGTTCTTGGGTTGGCACAGACTTAAAAATATTATGTCCTGTTCTTATTTTAAGTTTTTTATTAGCAGGAAAAGTGTATCTTTGTAGTTGGTATGTCTGGTGCGGATGCTTATAAGAAATGAGCCGAATAAATCTTAATTGTTCAAGTCCACATCCATTCCCGTCAGGAGAAGGAAGCCTTATATAAGGAGTCATGGAACTGTGAGGAGGTGTCCTGGACCTGGCACGAAGAGGAGGTTCGGCAGGAGCAAGAGATCTCTCAGATGCATGGCTTTCAAAAGAAGAAGAAGAAGAAGAAGAAGGTCTATCACGAGGCATATAAGGAATAGGTTCACCATTAGGCAAACAGTCGAACTGTAAACTTAACTCTGCAATAAAAAAGAAAGGATTACATTTTTTTGAGTCGGTATTTTGTGAACTCATTCTCGAAATATTGTGAGGCAAGACTAAGGGCATGAGAGAAGTTTACCATGGGAAACTTCTCGAAAGTTTGACCAGCATTGGAGACGATGGATTGGAGCACAAAAAATGCACTGGGTCCGAGCTACAGGGTTAGAGGAGTTTCGCTCGCTCAATATTTTTTCGGGAAAAGGGGGAAATCTCGTATTTGCACATTTCCTTATACAAAGAATCTAAATATGAAATAATGGACATTCAGGACTCAAAATTCAGGTGACTTCACAAGTCCTGTAAAGACATTTATTTGAAAATTTGTGTTCAGAATGTATACTTTTATACACCATAGATAAAAGGAAAATTATAATAGGATCACCAAGAGAAAACCATCTACAAGACTTTAGTATAAAATACACCAATTTTGACTTATAGGTTTTTAAGGTTTGAACATTTTTAAAACGCGATTTTAATGCGATATAATTTTTTGTGAACCAAAAGTCAATAACCATCTTCCACGAGTCCTGAAACTATTTAGACATAGAATTTGGAAGGAAATAGCAATTGAGGTAGTTTACGGTTCACGTCGTGCAGGTTTTCCTTTTGCGGAAAGCTTAAAACTGTACATAAACGTATAGATATATTATTTTAATACGAATAATAAATGTAAACTCTATATTACCAAGTTTCAAGTTATAAGAGTCCTAGAAAATTTTGAAACGAATTATATATCTTAATAAATGAATAATTCTATTTAGTACATTTTTGTTTCATTCTTCTCGAGACCTAAATGTCTCCTTGAATTTTTACAGCTTTTTATTTGCTGATCTGTAGGAGATAACTGATTTCTAATAGGCCCTGGTTGAACAAATCTTGTTAATCAAATACATCTTATTAGTATATATTAGTATTGTTAAAATCTCCAATTAAATATTTTTCATATCTAAAAAACTTAATATTCAATTTTATAATTTTTAAATTGTTGTATTCCTCGATAATTTCTCAGATTTTTATCTCGACTTCAACTTACGTAATTACCGAGGAAAGAAGTGTTTGCCACTTCAAACAACATATATTTTTTTCAAATTAAGGGCAACAGAAGGTACTATAACAAAATTAAACCGAGAGATCAGAACATGTCACTGCAATAAAAAAAATTCCCAAGCTACCCTGAAACTCGATGCAGACATGTTAAGACCTATTTAGTCATATTTCGCGAAACAGTAAAAGGTTTTGCAGTTTTCTTGTCTTGAATTAAATATAATGGTTCAAAGACAACGTCCTGTAATTTTTAGTGTTTATGTAACCACGCAAGAGTATTAAAAGACATAAATGCTTCTCAACTCGAGTTAGAATGCGGATTACATCGGTGGAATTGATATTTGCGGAAACTTAAAAATATGTTTTTAAATTTGTGTATATATCTATATATATTATCTCATTATCTTATTATATTTACCAATAGAATTAAGAATGATTGCTACCGTGAAGACCAAAGTACAAACGTCCCTCATTTTTACAAGCGCAGAAAAGACTGACTTATGTATCAATAAAGAATTTGGTTATCAGTGTAAAAACGAATATTCTGATGCTTTATTGTAGATTAAATAATATAAACTGTAGTCGTTATCTCAAACATTACAGGCGTCAAGCTCATCCAAATGAGATATTTACATTTCATTAGCCAGTTTCCAGAAAAAAAATGGAGTTATTAAATTCTTAAAAACTGATATCACAACTTGTATAATCTTTCATGTTTTAAAAAAGTATTTTTAGCGCAATTTTACGTAAGGTAGACGAACTTGATAAATAATTTGGAAAATAAGCTTTACTTCTCAAATATAAAAATGCGTCACGTAAATTTCGGAACCCAATAGGCTAGTTGCACTTTTTCTTAAAACCTGTGTAAATACAAAATAGGCTAAGAAGTGAAAAATTTTTAATTGTACTTTGTGCGTTTGTCAAGAATTTAATGGTTTTACGGTTAAGAATTGAAGAACCTAGACAAATTTAAAAAGAAATTCCAGATTTGCACCACTGTATGGTTGCTTCAGAAAAATTGTTATTTACGACAAACTTAAAAAATTTGGGTAAACTATAGATATATTATAATATTGTATTCAATAATAGAATTAGGGTTGATTGTCAAGGTGAAGATCTGAGTGCAAATGACCGTCATGTTTTCGTGATGAGAATGTGTATCTCAAAGCCTGCAGAGCTTTAAAATTGTTAATATTTACATATGGGTACATAGAAAGTCAAGCAATGAACTTAAGGGAAAATCTGGGACGAAAAAGAGATATTTGTGCTAAAACTTAGTTAAAGTGTGCATAAAATTAATCAAACAAACACAAAATCAAGCCAAATGCTAGGAACAGATATAGGAGCATAAAGGACGAGAGACAAATATGCCCGAATTCCTAGTTACACGAAACATTTTTATCCGACTTCAGATCGCAAACATGAAATTTGAGTTTTATGTTTTTCAATTAATGGTGCAAACAATTTTTTACATCCATCTTCGAAGTTGGAAAATCCTGTGCGAATTCCTGAAGGGAATGAGCCGACTCAATCTTAGTTGTTCAAGTTCAGATTTATTTCCGTCAGAATCAGGAAGCCTTATAGGAGTAGCCATGGACCTGGCAGGAGAAGACCTGGACCTGACATGAAGATTTCATGATGACGTACGAATCCTCATCATTTCACATTTACCCTATTTATAATAGAGGAGCGCAAAGATACGAGTCTTCCCGGAGCCAAAAACGGAATAAGGGTTGGAAGAGTTTCTCTCCCTCGCTTTTTCCCCCAAATAAGCATTTTTACTTTAAACGTTATATTGATTTTTTTCTAAATTTTTAGAAAGAATGAAAAGCAGATCACGGAATGAAATGCAAACGATTGCTTGGCTTTGCAACAAACTTTCTATCTGTGTATTATAGTATATTAACCAATATACTTGAGGATGATTGCCAAGGAGAAGACGAGAGTATAAATGATCCTCATTTTTCCATGTAGAGGAAAGACTAGTTAACGAATTAATGAACAATTTGGTTAACAGTTTAAAAAATGATTATTCTGGTGCTTCATCATATATTTTATCCTATAGTCGTTGTTTCATAGAATGAAGACGTCAAACATGTGCTTCAGAAATACTTTTATTGCCTCCAAAATCTACAGGCACAAAACATATAAAAATATCACAGTTCGAATATTTGTTTAGAAAATTTGTTTATGAAGATATCAATTATTTATTCAAAGAGTTTTTGTTACTAGACAACTCAAATATCGAACCAAAGCAATTATAGTCGAATCTACATCCTATATGGGTGATGAAATGGTGCACGCGAATAGGGGCAGATTTTTTTATCTGCTTCCGAAAAAGGCTAGTTGGAGCATTGACGAAAGATTAAAGCCTCCAAAAAAATAACACATTGACTTTTTAATATAATTACCAGTTACATGACACATTTTGATCTGACTTCGAAACGCAAAGATTATATTTTATTTTCACATATGTTTTTATTAAGGGTGTAAAAGATTCCATTTTACACGTGGTCTTCACGCTCCACTCGGAAACACCCTGTGATCGTGCGGCGGACACCTACTGGTGTGTCAATGACTTCTTCTAGGGTCAGTGCGGAAACCTTGCCGCTGACCATGTTTATTTTTGCCCGTCTTCTAATGTAATTATCATGTGAATACATTCCAGCAAGAACATTATGGTTCTCCAATATTGCAAATGCGTCGCCATCAGATGTTGATAATACAATTCGTTCATGGGTTGGCATAGGCCCATACGTAGTTTTTCCAGTTTTAATTTGAAGTCGTTTATCGGTAGGAAAAGTGTATCTTCGCAGTTCGAATTTCCGGAGCAGATTCGCGCGAGAAATAAGTCGAATAAATCGAAGATCTTTGAGCTCATATCCATTTCCGTCAGCAGAAGGAAGCCTTATGGGAGGATCCATGGACCTAACAGGAGCCAGGGACCTGGCAGGAGGAGTAATGCACTTGGCAGACGGAGACCTGGACCTGACGTGAAGAAGAGAAACAGTATGAGAAAGAGACCTCTCAGGTGAATGATTTCTGTGAGATGAATAAGAATGTCCGTCACGAGGAACACCAGGAATAGGTGCACCATTAGGTAAACACTCAAACGGAGAACTTAACTCTGCAACAGAAAAGAGATGACTACATTTTATTTCAACGTTGGTATTTTGTGAACCCTCGTGGCAAAATCTTAAGGCCAGCCTAATTGTATGAGGGAAGTTTGCCCTGGGAAACTTCTTAAATGCTTGATAAGCAGCATTAGGGAAATTTTATTTGTGAAGGTTGCTAGAAATGTTTTACTTCAAATTCGTTATAAAGAGGACAGAAGAAGAAACATTCTTCCATGTAGTTAAATTTTTTTGATCCGTTAATTTTTTGTTTGGTAAGGTATTTATTCATTTGTACTTGCATAGATAATTATTTTAATGTGTTTTCCCTAATAAATTCGCCTGTGTAATGCTAGCGTCAATAAATGGGAGTACAATATATGAACAATCGAACCGTTATATTTCTGTTTAAAAATATTAATTTCCAACAAAAAGTACGAGCATAACTTAAAGTTGTTTCGAGTTTTAAGTCAAATCATTTTTATTTAAAATAACATTTGCGATGAAAAACGCTAACCTACCGTATAGTTGTTCAAACATTATTCTTTGAAATCTAATAATTTTTCATGAACAATAGCAATTTTTGACAAAATACGCTAACATGAAATAAAAAAAAATGTAAATATTTCCGGTGAACTGCACCAAAATAACCTAAAGTTCATTGAAAAATGGTAAATATTTTTTGAAATCTAATAATAATTTATTATTGAGAATACCTTGAAATATGAAGTCCTTTGTCTTGAAATGTCAATTTCTGGTGAAATAGACACAAAAAAACCGAAAAACGGACATTTTTGAAAGAAATTTAGTCTTCAAAATCTTATTGTTTTTTTTTTATTAGAGATATCGATTGTATCTGTTAAACGTTAATACAACCTAACAATTTTTCAAATCAGGAATTTTCATAATTTTATATTAAAATTATTTTCCAACAATTCTAATTTTCAGAGTACCAATAACATAAAACATGCGAAATATTTTCAATACAGAGTTTTGAAAAAACAGCAGTTGGGATAGAATACGAATATTTTCGGACAAATCGTTATTTGTGGAAAGTTTGAAAATATTTCTTACAATTATATGTATATAAATACAAAATATTTGAAACATAATCCCCAAGTCCTCCTCGGAGCAACTACCATATATTAAAATCACACTAAATATATATATATATGATTATACTATTATATTCACCAATCGAATTAAGGACCATTGCTAAGGTCAAAACCAAACTATAAGCGATGCTCATTTTTGCCAAGTAGTGAAAATACTGATTAATGTATTAATGAAGAATTTGGTTAACAGTGGAACAGAGGAATATTCTGGTGCTTCATTATAAATTATATGATAAATTCCATAGTCGTTATCTCATAGATTATAGGCGACAACTCTGTCTTTCGGAGATGTTTACATTTGAGTATCCATTTTTAAAGAAAAAAATTGAGGTAATAAATTTGCTAAATACTGAGATCAAATTTTATGTGCCGTACCTCCAGAAATTATCTGCAAGGCTAGCTCAAGTGACGCTAAAACTCACTGATGCTTCTCTAAAAATGTCAAGGGCATTGGCGAAAGATGAAAGCATCGAGAACTATAACACATTGATTTTTTTATGTAATTTTGTATTTTGGTCTGACTTCGGATCACAATCAATATATTTTAGTTTTACATTTTCTTAGTTGAATTAATGATGTGGAGAACTGTGGTTTATACGAGTCTTTAGATGTTCTACTATAAAAGTCTTCGTGATCGTTCGGCGGGTACTTACTGGAATTTCATCGAATTCTTTTCGAGTCAAGTGGGTGACGATGCCGCTGTTCATGTTCATTTTCGCCCGTCTTAGCACAAAACTGTGATATGTATACATTCCAGTAAGACGTGAAATAGGCCGGATAAGTCTTAGGTTTTCAAGTCTACATCCCAACCCGTCAATGGAAAGAAGCCTTGTCGGTGAAGCAATGGACATGGAAGTAAGGTGAGGCTTTATAGGAGGAGCCCTGGACCTGGCACGGAGAGCAGGCTTGGCAGGAGGACCAGTCGTCTCAGTTGAATTTCTGTCAGAAGAAGAAGCTATCCCATGAGGAACATCAGATTTCCAGATTCCTCAGTAAGTAGCCCCTTGACCGTTTAAAATGAATTGAGGGACTGTTCTCTGACAAATCTCAGATTTCGCAGCGCAAAGTATCAAGGAAACTCTCAGGAAGTTTGGTATTCTTGGAAATCTTTTGTTGAATATAGAGCATTCACTCACCGCCTCGACGAAAAGGACGAACAGAAGATTTTCACTCACAAGAAGTTTTGAAAATCTCGGCACTTCCGGCAATTTCAACGAAATCTGGGAACTCTCTATATGGATTCGATAGAGACAGCCGCATTCGTATTTTTAAGATTTCTAGATTCCTCAGTAAGTAGCCCCTTGACCGTTGAAAATGAATCGAGGGACTACTCACTGAGAAATCTCAGATTTCCGCGCGGAAAATTTCAAGATAATTCTTTGGAACTCTTTAAAGAACTCTTTGAAATCTTGTTAATATTTTGCTAAGTGACATTCACACACCGCTTCGGCGAGAAGATTGAACAGTCAACTGCATTCGAACGCCACCGAGTTTAGCCGAGTCTAATTTCTCCAGAAGAGTTCCGCTCGCGAGAAGTACTGAAAATTCTTTTATTGGCTGCAAAATTGTATCTTCAAAGTTCGAATATCCGGTGAGGATTTGTAGCATAAATGATTCGAATAAGTCTAAGTTCTTCAATTCCACGTCCCAATCCGTCAGAAGATGGAAGCCTCGCATGAAGAGTTATGTACCTGGCAGGAGGAGACCAGGACCTGGCACGAGGAGGAGGTTCAGCAGGAGGAATATGCCTCTCAGGAGAATTGAGTATTTCAGAAGAAGAAGAAGTATGTCCGCCACGAGGAATACTAGGGATAGGGTCGCCATTAGACAAACCTTAAAACTGTGAACTTAACTCTGCAACAAGAAAGAGAGAATTCCATTGTTTTATATGAGACAGGAATTAATGGGATTCTTTTTCATGCATGCGTAGCACACTTGAAATTTAGCTTTCCGAACTCGCAGCCAGAAGCGGACTGGAATTTACCCACACCCTAAGTTATTCTCCGGAGAAGGTGGGTGTTTAAAATGAAAATATACATAAATACAGTTTTATTTTTCTTATTTCAAATAATATATTGTTATTAATTATTATTTCTATCATATTATTAATAATCATATATAGTATTTGAAAAAACTGCAAAATAAAACGAACGAAAGCGACTTTCATGCAAAACTGCAAACCGCCTGTATGAAAAAAAAATTAAATGATAATCAGGATTTGAATAAATAATATAAAAATATCGAAAGAATTATTGTAAAAAATAGGAAAACCACAAAGGAACAGTTTATTATAGACCACTCGGAATCTTGTATGGCAGTACACAAAAATAGCGATTCTGCGCAAATAAACGTTACACAGCAAAAATTTCGTAATGCCTTTGATACCTTTGGAAATATTTCCAAATCCATTAAAATTTTTTAAATGTGTTAAAATAGGTAGAGATCCTTTGAAGTTTTTTAACCCCTGTTTAATTGTTTTATATCTTTAAAATAGTTAGCAATTTGTGGAAATTAGTTAGAATCACTTGTCAATAAAATAAATTAGATTTCGTTCCCTAAAGTTCTCTCGAAATCCATTCAAATTTTCAAAATTCCCTAAAATCTTTGAAATACTTCAATTTCCTATAAAATCCTTTAGATCTTGTGAAATTCTCGGCAATCCCTTAAAATATTTGGAAACAGTACGAAATTATTTGAAATTCCTTTATTTTTTTTAATTCTCTGAAATTCTTGGAAATCGTTTAAAATAACGTGACTATGCTAAATATTTAGTGCAAGTTTTGATTATTAGATCATTAAATAATCAAAACTCTTGGTTTCTATTCAAGTAATGGGTCAGGAAAAAAGGCATTAATGTCCCAGCTATAAAACAGAATTTTCCTGTGCTGAAGAGAATGAAAAATGCGCGACCAAGCGAAGGTAAACTCGTTTTTTTCAGATAGGATATTTGAGATAGGGTCTAGGTTCCAAAATTCAGAATAAAACATCAGAAGATACGCTAGAGAATTTTTTGACAACTGATAAAGTCACGAGAGCCGAAATCATATGCTGCCTCACTACAGTATCAAAGCATTTTAGCTATCGCGGTGCTGCCGAACCGATAACTACGTTTCCCGACATGTTTCCAGATAACAAAATAACCACAAAAATGAAAATACAAAAAGGTAAAATAGGATAGACGATAACGTACGGTATCGCTCACCAGTTTCAGAGAGATTTCGAAGAATTGTTAGAAACATGCGGTCATATAGTCGCGGAATTCGATGAAAGCCTGAATAAAATTTTTCAGAAACAGCAGATGGATTCGATTTTACGTTTCTGGAATAGCGTTTCGAATTAAGTCACCACTAGGGACTTATCTTTAGTATTCCTTGACAGCACGGTTGCAATTAAAATAGAGAAAGGATTAACCCCGGATAGCACAAAAGTTTCCGTGAAAATTCCTCGAACATTCCAATGTAAGGTTTATAGAATTCCGAAAAATATCCCAGGAAGGTTCCTGGAAGTAGGTAAATGTCCGCGTATCTAGGAAGATTCCCGAGGAAGGTTCCGAGAATGCTCGTAATAAATTTAATTCATAAAAGTAATAAAATTTATATAATGCGAACATCTTCCACGAACATTCCCGGAACCTTCCTTGGGCACCTTCCTTGATACGCGGACATTTACTTACTTCTGGGAACCTTCCTGGAAGATTTTTTTGGAACATTTTTCACGGACATTCCCGGCACCTTCCTGGATATGCGGACTGAAACATTTTTGGGATTTCTCGGAAGCTTTTATTGGAATATTCCAGGAATATTCAGGGAAAAGTTTTTGCTACCCGGGACGTATGCAATTGTAGACAAGTACTTGAGTAAGCTTGTTCAGATTTCTTTGGATAGCCCTGCTGTTAATTTCCGCATACTAGACGATTCAAGAAAATATATTAGAGAAAAGTATCCTCAGAATCCTATTCTTCTAGATCTGGGCAGCTGTGGTCTTCATAATGTACGCAGTTCATTAAAAACTGGGAGGAAGGAAACGAAATGGGAAATTGATAATTTTCGGAGTGGTTTATACCGATTATTCAAAAATATACCTTCGCAGTGAGCTAATTATTCTAAAATCATGAAGTCTAATATATATCCATTCAAGTTTTTTGATATCAGATGGGTGGAAAAAAATCAATACTACAAAGATCATACGAGTTTTCGAACAGTATCTGAATTCATAAACGAGCCACTGAGTGAGAAAAAGTAGACATTTTTCAAACCCGTTGCATCTTTGGTGGAACCGTTTCTGATCGAATTCCATTCTGATACTCCTCTGGTACCGTTTTAATCGGACGTTTTGTTAAACGAAAAGTTTCAGAAGACGCTGTCACAGTTCGACAGGTGGACCTAATGAACCCAAATATTCTGCTGCCAGTTGCTGATGTAGACGTGAGATTCGAAATAAAAAGCGCGCTCTTAGCACGATCAAGAATACAATATCATATGGTCGGACAAAGATATCAAGCACAACAAGTGTATGGCGGAAAGAAATACAACTTGAATTTGATACATTAACTGAAAGTAAAGCATGGATTTCAGTTAATTCTCCTCCCGGATAGCACAAAATGTTTCCGTGAACATTCCCGGAACATTCCATTGTGAGGCACGGAGAATTCCGAAAAATGTCCCAGGAAGGTTCCCGGAAGTAGGTAAATGTCCGCCTATACAGAGATATTCCCAAGGAAGGTTTCGGGAATGCTCATAAGGAATTTAATTCATTAAATTAATAAAATTTATATAATGCGACCATTTTGCACGAACATTCCCGGAACCTTCCTTCATGCACGGTAGGTATACTGCCAGGAACCTTCGCAGAATATTCGTAAAAAATTTGCACATGATATAAAATTAATTATTGTGATGCGAAATTTTTCTGCGAGCATTCCCGGAACCTTCCTTGCGTACATTTCTTGATACGCGGACATTTATATACTTTCGGGAACCTTTCTGGAATGTTTTTTTGGAACATTTTTCACGAACATTCCGGGAACCTTCCTGTGAATCTTCCTGGATATACGGACATTTACCTACTTCACGGAACCTTCCTGGGACATTTTTCGTAATTCTGCGAACCTTACATTGGAATGTTTCAAGAATGGGTTCTTAGAACAAAATTCAGATCGGATAAGAGCATGGAGAGAAGAAAGGTGAGATTAGTTGCAAAGGTATACTTTCAGCAACATGCAATAGATTATCAAGAGGTATTTTCTCTTGTGACTAGGCTGAGCTAAATTAAAATTATAATAGGCCCTGCTTTGAATGGAATGGACGTTGTAATGACTTTTTTCAATACAAACTTTGAAAAAGAAATATATATTGAACAAGCAGAAAGTTTTATCAAACCAGGTAATGCAAATTTGGTCAATAACCAAAGAAATCATCCTCATCATTGTAGTCTATGTTGATGATTTGATTGTTTCAACAAACCAAAAAGGAGAATTTTCTCAAACTGAAGAATTTCAAGGACATTATTTTTAAATAAAAGATGCGGGAGCCTTGTACATCGAATGAAATCGAATTTCATCAGGATCCAATAATAAAATCTGTAATAATGTCCCAACACAAGCATATTGAAGATATTTTTATTAGGTTCAAAATGGAAGACCGAACACTAGTCTCTCTCCTAATTTTTACGATCATTACAACAAAATTCTTGATATCTGGATCCGAAATAATAAAGTATCGTTATTCGGAAAACTTTCTTGAAATATTCTATTTTAAAGTTTTCTGTACAAAATTCAATGACAAGATTTTGATGATTACGTCCTGGAAATCTTAGATTTTTGCCAAAACTTTTCTAGGTCATGATAGAAGTTGACGTCGAGGTACAAACTTAAATAAATTCTTGAGGATTAAATGAATGATTAAATTTGAAGTTTGTTATTAATTATATTCACCATTAGAAATGAGATGATTCCTGAGGTGAATACCAGAATGTAAACGCTCTTTTTTTCGAGCATAAGATTATCCTTCTGAGATATTTATATTGCATGCATCAGTTTAATCAATTTTATTAATATTAGTTTTGATTTGTTTTATTTGAAGGAAAAGTATTCAAACAATATAATTTTTCAAAGTAAGTAAATTTGTGATTAATTGAAAATTAATTAAGTTCAACTCGATTCTGCTTAATCATCGAAAAACATGAAATCTACCAAGGTGTATACGATGCAAAAAATTTAGCAAGTACAACTACGTGAGTTTGTCAAATCAAAGTTGGCGAAGTAATTTGGGAAAAATTGTTCCTAATAAAATACATGATGAAACATTTTTTCTAAATTACCCTACAGAAGTTTTTAAAGTAAATTTATAAAAGCCATATTAGACGAAAAAACTTCGTATGACTAAATGTTATAAGAGAAATTATTTTAATAAAAAATTGCAAATTACATATTCATTAGGAATTTACTTATTGTTAATTGAATTTGATGAATTTTATTGTTAATTATACGAAAAGATAGGTACGCTCAATTAATTTAGTTTTAATTAAATCACAAATTTACTATATTTGAGAAATTGAAGTAATTTTTTGAATAATTTTCATTGAAAAATAATTTATTTAATTTTACTTTTAATTTAATTTCAAATTTAATTGAGTTCAATCGTGAGGTTTTTTTCATCTGGAAGACAAATTTATTTTCAAGGCTGATATTGAGTTCATTAAACGATTTTACAACACACTTATTTCTGTTGCTAAGGCTGATTTCGAAACCGTAGAGAGGAATTACGCAAAATTTGCATGCTTATAAAAATAAAACTGTGCTGACGATAAATTTAATAACCTTTCATCTGCTGATTTATATTTGTGTTGACTGTAATCTTCTTAAAAGAATTATTGAAACTTTCTAATTTTCTGAAGTGTTATAATTTGAGATTCTGCTTCTTATCAAAAAATCGTAAACGGAAAATTTGTGCAGATAAATTATGACAACAATTATGTCATCAAAAATTGTATTGTATTTTATGCTGTTTTTTCATAGCTTAAATTTTTTTCAATGTTATTTGCCGGGATTAAAATGAACACTACGCGTCTTATCAAAAACTGTTTAGAAACAAATTTGTAGACTTTTGATAGATTATAATGTCATAAAATTGTATACGACAATTTAATCTTGGGTAGAAAAACTTCAAGAATAGTTCTTTCCCATAGACAAGAATTTAATGTAATAAAAATTGATCCAATTTCGACAGACTATATGCGCATTTCTTACAGTGTGCCATGTTAGTGAAACTAGATTTCATTTATTAGGTGTAACTAGGTTGGTAGAATTGAATCAAGTGAATGCCCATCATTTTTTTAGTAAGAAATCGTTGTTATTCCAACTAGATTCAGCCTAGCTAGAACTAAATATTGGTTTTGGAGACAAAATCTTTGTCAGTGTACACGAGGGTTAGGATGGTCATGCTCTACTTTAACATTCGACATGGTTGGTTGGTTGGCGGTAACCTATTGGAGATCCATGAATTTCTTCCCGGGTGAATGAGGCAACCTTGCCACTTTTCTTGTTTATTTTCGGCCGTTTTTCATGGTAATCCATAATTATATTCCAGTAGGAACATTATAGGACTCCAATATTGTAAAAACGTCATCATTGGATGTTGTTATTACAATATGTTCTTGAGTTTATGACATAGGCTTATACTTAAACCTTACTGTTTGTGGTCTAATTTTGGATTGGCAGAAAAAGTGTATGTTTGAAGTTCGAATATCCGGCGAGGGTTCGTAGCATGAATGATTCGAATAAATCTAAGTTCTTCAATTCCATATCTCAATCCGCCAGAAGATGGAAGCCTCGCATGAGGAGTTATGGACCTGGCAGGAGGAGACATGTACCTGACAGGAGGAGACCGGGACCTGGCACGAGGAGGAAGTTGAACAAGAGGAAGATGCCCCTCAGGAAAATTCTGCCTTTCAGAAGAAGAAGAAGGTCCACCACGAAGAACACCAGGAATAGGGTAAACATTCGAACTGTGAACTTGAGTCTGCAACAAGGAACAAAGACAAAAATGGATGCAGGTCACAATTTTCATCCGATTTGGACGTTAACTAATTAATTACAAAAATATGAGATTTGTGCACAGGAAACAAATCGTTCTCCACTACAAAAGATTTGATTCCATATTTCAGTTATCTAGAAACGAAAAATCAATGAACGAATAATTTCTATCTTCATAAACAAATTTTACAGAAAATATTCAAACTGTGATATTTCCATGCAGGAAAAAACCTTTCTTTTCTGAACATACTGTAAAAGTTTATAAAAATATTAGGGAACAATAAGAAATGCTATGACATTTATAATTGATATTTTTTATAAACAAATTACAAATAGACTATTATTAGATTTTAGCATAATCAATTTTCTGTGCTTTAATTACAGTAATACTTTATGTAATTTTGATAACTTTCTTTGAGATATTTTCACTTCGGGTCTCTTACTATTTATTCGTTTATTTTCGATTCAAAAAATCGAACAATTAGGGTCTGGAATGTTTCAATAATTTCAAATTAAAAGAGTATCAAATCAAATTTTTAAATCCTAAGTTGAACAGTGTTTTTAATTTACGGACGATAATTTTAATGGAAGCTTTATAAATAGTGTAAGGCTTCAAGAATGAAAACATTTTGAAATAAAGTGCTTAAAATTAAACTTTTGAAAATGGAAAGATTAGTTAAATGATTTCTTTAATTGTTTTCTATAAACATTTCAGAGTGTTGAATCTTCATTTTTGAAAGTTGGAATTTCAATCTTAAGTTTCAAGTCTTCAATTCAAACGGAGAAGTTACAAATTTGTAGAATTTTTAGTGTTTGGTGAATTAAATTAAAATTCCATAATTAGAGATTTTCGAATTTTAAGGTTTAAAATTGAAAATTTTCTAATTTACTAATTTTAAATAAAAATACTCGAAACTTGAAGAAATTGAAATTGAAGAGTTTCTAAATTAAAAATACTCTAATCGTGCGTTAGAAAATTATAAATGTCAAATTGAAACGTTTAATTTGTACATTGTCCACTTTTATTTTTTTTAATTCGTCCAGTGACATTCCTTAATATCGAAGGCCCTTGATTTAATATTGTATGATGTTAAGAACTTGAAATAAAAAATTATTTATTTTTTAACTTTTTTATTTGAAGATCGTCTAATTTTTGAGTCTTTAAATCAGATTCATTGAATGTTGAAAACTGTTTCTACCTGTTTTAACTCAAAGAAACAATAATTTCATTTACAAGTAATCATGCGCGGTCTTTTACAACTCGAAAAAATCGATTGTGTAATCTCTCAGGCTTTGAATTCTAATTTATCTAATTTTGAAAACTGCCATAAATTCATAATTGCCCTTTTTGGAAGAGAACATGTTGAAAAATTTCTAAAATATAACGCTTTTGTTCAGGAAAATAATATTTTTCTAGTCAAATTACTGCCATTTTTCTAAATTGTCTAACTTTTTTTTCGTCCAATTTATCGTATTTCAAAGTCATCAGTGATTTCTAGAGCCACTCACGATAGCCTTAGAGATGATTTCAACAACAACAAAAAGCTTTTCTTAATTACTCGTTTTCTTTGCTGTTCCAGGTAAGTGAGTTCGAAGCAGTCAATAAAATTAAGAAAGTGGTAAGAACTAGATAACTTTTTTTTTAATTCTCGAGTTAAATATCGGCTCGATAAGCATTTCTTGTGATTATTTCACCTTAAAAAATAAAATAAAAAATATCTTCACTAGTGCTTTCGAACAATTTCTCGTGTTTCTAAATCATCAGAAATTTTTAGAATAAGATAAAAGATAACTGTTTAGAATGATTTGAGGGGCTATGCATTGAGAAATGTCAGATTTTCGCGCGGGAATTCTTCAGAGAACTCTTTGGAACTCTTTGAGGAACTCCTTTTCGAGCAATTTATCATGTTTCAAAATCATTAGCAATTTTTATTGCTGCTTAGGAAAGACGTTTACAATAAAATGAGGGGCTAAGCACTGAGAAATCTTATATTTTCTTGTAGGAAGTCTGCAGAGTACTCTTGGGAACTCTTTGAGAAACTCTTTTTCCACCAAGTTATCGAGTTTCCAAATCATCGGAAATGTTTAGTGCTGCTGACGATAGCCGTTTGGAATGAAATGAGGTACTTTTCGCTGAGAAATCTTAGATTTACGCGCTTGAAATCTTTAAAGAACTCTTTGGAACTCTTTGATAACTCTTTTTCGACCAATTTATTATGTTTCAAAGTAACCACAAATTTGTTGTGCCGCTTACGATAACCGTTTAGAATGAATTGAGGGAATAGTCACTGAGAAATCTTAGATTTTTGGACGAAAATTCTTTAAAGAAACCCTTGGGAACTCTTTGAGGAACACTTTTTCGACCAAGTTGTCGTGTTTAAAAGTCATCAGAAAATTTTTTGAGCCTTTTATGATAACTGTTCGAAGCGAATTGAGGGGCTAGGCATTGAGAAATGTCATATTTTCGCCTGGGAAGTCTTCAGAGAACTCTTTGGAACTCTTCGAGAAACTCGTTCTCGACCAAGTTATCGTGTTTCCAAATCATTAGACATTTTCCGTGCTGATTACGATAACTGTTTAGAATGAATTAAGGGGCTAGGCACTGAGAAATGTCAAATTATCGCGCGAGAAGTCTTCAGAGAACTCTTTGATATTCCTTGAGGCACTCCTTTTGGACCAATTTTTCGTGTTTTAAAATCGTCAGAAATTTGTAGTTCTTCTTAGGACAGACGTTTAGAATGAAATGAGGGGCTAGGCACTGAGAAATCTTAGATTTTCTTGCAGAAAGTCTTCAGAGAACCCTTGGGAACTCTTTGAGGAACTCTTTTGCGACCAAGTTATCGTGTTTAAAAGTCATCAAAATTTTTTTGAGCCGTTTATGATAACCGTTCGAAGTGAATTGAGGGGCTGGACATTGCAAAATGTCAAATTTTCGCGCAGGAAGTCTTTAAAGAACTCTTTGGAATTCTTTTAGGAACTCTTTTTCTATCAAGTTGTCGTGTTTTCAAATCATCAGAAATTTTTTGTGCTGCTTACGATAACTGTTTAGATAGAATTGATGGGCTAGGCACTGATGAATCTTAGATTTACGGGCGAGAATTCTTCACAGAATTCTTCGCAACTCTTTGAGGAACTCTTTTTCGACTAATTTATTATGTTTCAAAGTAATCAGAAATTTTTGTTGCGCTTATTATAACCGTTTAGAATGAAGTGAGGGGATAGTCACTGAGAAATTTTCTATTTTCGCGCGGGAAGTCGTTAGAGAACTCTTCGGAATTCTTATTTGATTAATTTATCGTGTTTCAAGGTCATCGGAAATTTTTTGTGCCGCTTACAATAACTGTTTAGAATGAATTGAGGAGTTAGGCACTAAGAAATTTCACACTTTCGCGTGGGATGTTTTCAGAGAACTCTTAGGAACTGTTGGAGGAACTCTCTTTCGACCAAGTTATCGTGTTTAAAAGTCATCAGAAATTTTTAGTGCTGCTTATGATAGCTGTTTAGAATGAATTGATGGGCTAGGCGCTGAGAAATTTTACACATTCGCGTGGGATGTTCTCAGAGAACTCTTTAGAACTGTTTGAGGAACTCTCTTCCGACCAAGTTATCATATTTGAAAATCATCAAAAATTTTCAGTGTTTCTGACGATAACTGTTTATCATGAATTGAGGGGCTAGGCGTTGAAGAATCTTAGATTCACGGGCGAGAATTCTTCACAGAATTCTTCGGAACTCTTTGAAGAACTCGTTTTCTACCAAGTTATTGTGTTTCAAAGTAATTAGAAATTTGTTGTGCCGCATACGAAAACCGTTTAGAATGAATTGAGGGAATAGTCACTGAGAAATTTTATATTTTCGCACGGGAAGTCTTCAGAGAACTCTTTAAAACTCTTTGAGGAACTCTTTTTCGACTAATTTATTATGTTTCAAAATAATCAGAAATTTGTTTTTGCGCTTACTATAACCGTTTAGAATGAAGTGAAGAGATCGTCACTGAGAAATCTTATATTTTCGCGCGAGAAGTCTTCAGAGAACTCTTTGGAACTCTTATTCGATTAATTTATTGTGTTTCAAAGTCATCGGAAATTCGTTGTGCCGCTTACGATAACTGTTTAGAATGAATTGAGGAGTTAGGCACTGAAAAATTTTACACATTCGTGCGGGACGTCTTCAGAGAACTCTTTGGAACTCCTTGAGGAACTCTTTCTCTACTAAGTGGTCGTGTTTCAAAATCATCAGGAATTTTGTGGGCTGCTTACGATAACTGTTCAGAATGAATTAAGGGGCTAGGCACTGAAAAATCCCAGATTATCGCGCGGAAAGTGTTCAGAGAACTCTTCGAAATTCTTTGAGGAACTCCTTTTCGACAAATTTATCGTGTTTCAAAATCATCAGAAATTTGTATTGCTGCTTATGATAGACGTTTAGAATGAGATGAGTGGCTAAGCACTAAGAAATCTTAGATTTACACGCTTGAAGTCTTTAAAGAACTCTTCGGAACTCTTTGGGGAACTCTTTTTCTACCAATTTATCGTGTCTCAAAGTAATCAGAAATTTGTTGTGCCGCTTACGATAACCGTTTAGAATGAATTGAGGGAATATTCACTGAGAAATTTTAGATTTCTTCACGAGAAGTCTGCAGGGAACTCTTTAAAACTCTTCGAGAAACTCTTTTTTGACTAATTTATTATGTTTGAAAGTAATCAGAACCTAATTTTTGCGCTTACAATAACCGTTTAGAATGAAGTGAGGGGATAGTCACTGAGAAATCCTATATTTTCGCGCGGGAAGTCTTCAGAGAACTCTCTGGAACTCTTATTCGAATAATTGATCGTGTTTCAAAGTCATCGGAAATTTTTTGTGCCGATTACGATAACTGTTTAGAATGAATTGAGGAGTTAGACACTGAGAAAGTTCACACTTTTGCGCGGGACGTCTTCAGAGAACTCTTTGGAACTGTTTGAGGAACTCTCTTTCGACCGATTTATCGTGTTTCAAAATTATCAGAAATTTATAGTGCTTCTGACAATAACTATTTAGAATTAATTGAGGAGTTAGGCACTGAGAAATTTCACACTTTCGTGCGGAACGTCTTCAGAGAACTCTTCAGAACTCCTTGAGGAACTTTCTATTGACCGATTTATCGTGTTTCAAAATCATCAGAAATTTTTAGTGCTGTTTACGATAACTTTTTAGAATGAATTGATGGGCTAGGCACTGAGAAATCTCAGATCATCGCCCGGGAATTTTCCAGAAAACTCTTTAGAACTGTTTGTGGAACTCTCTTTCGACCAAGTTATCATATTTGAAAATCATCAAAAAATTTTAGTGTTTTTGACGATAACTGTTTAGAATGAATTGAGGGGCTAGGTACTGAGGAATCTTAGATTTACGGGCGAGGATTCTTCACAGAAATCTTCGGAACTCTTTGAGGAACTCTTTTTCGACCAAGTTATCGTGTTTCAAAGTCATCAGAAATTTTTAGTGCTGTTTACGATAACTTTTTAGAAGGAATTGATGGACTAGGCACTGAGAAATCTCAGATTATCGCGCGGGAAATTTTCAGAGAACTCTTTAGAACTGTTTGAGGAACTCTCTTTCGACCAAGTTATCATATAGGAAAATCATCAGAAATTTTTTGTGTTTCTGACGATAACTTTTTAGAGTGAATTAAGGGGCTAGGCACTGATGAATCTTAGATTCACGGGCGAGAATTCTTCACAGTAGCCTTTGTAAAATTTGTTAATAAATTTTAAAAAGCCATACTAGACATAAAGCATTGCGTTTTATATTTTTTTAAACATGAAATCCCATCAAACTTTCGTCGCTGCAGAAAAGCTGCTAAGTACTATGGGGGAAAATATTCTCAATAAAATAATATATTAAGAAACTTTTTGTTATAAAATACCCTATTCTAGCTTTTTAAATAAAATTCAAAAAATCATATTAGATATTATGAAAGTTGGCGTGATTCGACTAAATTTCCAATTTAAATTGAGTTTACATTAAATTAAATATTTTTTTTTTTTTTTTTAAATTATCAATATATTTGTTATTAATAGATCTTTCATCGCATATATTTTAGTGGGATTCCATGCTTCATTATTTAAATTTTTGATATCTATGGATGGTCTCGGTTTACGATTTTTCAATACACACTTTTTTTTGCTAAGGCAGATTTCGAAACTGTTCAGGAGAATTCTGCAAAGTTTGCGTGCTTGCAAAAATAAGAAATGTGCTGACCTTAAATTTTATGGAATGTTAAGTTTTTTGATTATATGTGTATTAATTATAATTGTATTTTTGTTTCTAAATTGTTATAATGTTATAATTTTATATTGTTTTAATTTACATAAAATTCACATTTCTTAAAAAGATTAAGAAGCAAAAATGATCATCATGTCTTTTTTTCATAAATTTAATTTTTTTATTATAAATGGTCTTTTTCAAGATTTTGTCGCTTGGAAAAATTTTAAGGATATTTTATAAACATTCGGAAATCTTTCAAAGTTTTGAAATATGTTTAATCTTTCCAAATTTAAAAAATCCTAAATATGATTCAAACTGACTTAAATTATTTCGAAAATTATCTTATAATCTTTCGGATTCATTTTTGACGATTTTGGACATTATTAACTTTTTAAATCGTATCTAAAAATCAATTTAAAGAATTATTTAAAATATTTCCAGGAACCTTAAGATATTTTTTTCATCATCTTGAAACCTTTCAAAATCTTTAAAATACTGAAACTTTCAAATATCTGTCAAAATTATTTGACTTTTTCCTATGAGTTTGAAAAAATTCTGCAAAATTAAAAAAATTGTTTCAAAACTTTCAGATTTTTTTTTGATGATTTTGGAAATATTTTTTTACGTTCTGGAATATTTTTAAATGTTCTCTTAAAGTAAATGTTGCAAAATAAAAAATCGTTAAAAACCTTTCGAGAAATCTCAAGAAAATTTTCTTTTTCTCTCGAAATCTCTCAAAATTCTTAAAAAGATTCTACATGATTTTGTTAAAAATCTTCAAAACTCTACATTCAGTTTTTAAAAAAATTATTTTTGTATCCTTTCAAAATTTCGCTTAAACCTATTCTAATTTTTTACAGAATTTTTTATCTTGCTAAATTTTAAATTTTTTCTTGTAAATCTTCTACATTCTTTTCCGAAATTTTAGGAAATCATTTAAAATATTTTAAAGTATTTTCCTCTAATTAATTTTTTTTAAATTTATTTAAATTTTTTCTGGGATCTTCGAAATCCTGTAAACGCTTCAAAAATCTACAGTTTTTTAATTTTTCGGTTACCGGTACAGACAACTTTTTTATTGTTACCTTCAGTCTAATTTCGAAAATTCAAATTTTCTCTTTCATCGACAATGTTTAGAAATATTCAGAAATAATTTGCAAGATTTTCGATAACTTCGTTCCACTTATTTGTTCAAATAGGATAGGTTTATCGCACAACTTCAGATCGAACATTGACCTTTCCTCAAGAATATACTTATAAGCTGGAGAACAGTATTTTAATGCATTACTGGCAGAGGTCGTGATTGGCACCTTTCCAATTCGTATTGATTCGCTCTGGTCGCAAATGTAGGTCCTCTTTCGTAATCACGCGTTTGATATTTTTCGGTGAGAAAATCAAACTTTCTTATTTTATTACATTTTTTTCAGCTCCTTTTTCAAAAAACAATACAATACCGTCTCTCTTTTGATTTTTCCTCAGTTTTTTATAAACAACAACAAAGCATCGTTCGCGAGAAAAAATCGAAAAATGACCTTTTCGAAAAAAGGGCTTGTATTTAAAAAAAATACAAGCGATTTTTTGTCATTCAAAAAAAGCACGTGGCGCCTGATTTCCGCGTGCAATTCTGACAAAAGTAATAAAGCGGCTTTATCTCGAGCGAAGAAAGCCATATGTACAGTTTTCCCCTTTGCGTTCCCCTGGACACAAAATAGGGTGATAGAAACTCGAATTGTACAAAGGGTGCACTGGTTGGCCGACCAACTCGAAATTAGATAGTGAATAGTCACTTTCGGATCGATAGCGTCGCGCATTAACGCAATAAAGAAGAATCTTGGAAGAAAATTTAGCCCTGGATTTATCTTAATCTTGAGATCTTCTTCGGTATCAATTGTATTTTTTATATTTCATTTATATACTATTTATTTCTTAGCGCGCGACGCGTTTCGCTCGCAAGTTTTGAGCTTCCAAAATTGTAAGGGAAGATTTTTCTCTCTCGAATTTGCATGCATACCCCCTCCCCGTCAAGACGTTCTCATCCATTTTATTCAGAATCATCAACCATAGGTGAATCGAGGGAACAATTCTCATTACGAAACTCGTGCTCGATTTTTGTATCGTCATCCACTGTCTCACGCTCGAGTGAGAAAATTTGGGTGGAAGATAGAATCGATAACAAAAAAACACAAATAAAAAATTTGTCTTGCTTATAAATCTTCTCTGAAATAGATTAGACTATCGTAAACGAACTAGAACTTATTTTATACCACTTAGCAAAAAGCAACTGGGGAATCGCCATTTTTCTCGAATTTGATTAAGTTGAACGACGGTAGATAATGCTGGTGTCAAAATTTTCGCTACTTGTCAAAAATGAAGCCATTACGAGGCAAAAGATTATCAAGGCAAAATGGGAAATTATCTTCAATTCGTGTAAAGATTAACCGACAAGGTTAATTTTGTTGCAGCGAATCTTTCACGTGGAATCGATGTAAACTTTATCTTTCGTTTTTTCTGTGTGTGCATTTCTATAATTCTCTAATCAAGCGTGAAGCGAGAGTATCGTGATCAGAATGTCTATCTCAAAGCCTACAGAGCTTTAAGAAATTATATATTTACATGTAGTTACGTAGAAAATTAATCATCAAGATTCATAGTAAATCTGTGGTGTAAAAGAGTTGTTTGCTTAATTTTAGTTCAAGTGTACATAATTATTAAAACAATCGCAATACATACAAAATGTGATTTATATACATCCTAGCGCGAAGTGCGAGGTCCAAAAACTGCAAATTCCTGTTGAAGCCAAGTCTTTCTATTGCGAGAGATCAAAATAGCATATCAATTTAAACTATGCGAGGAAGGCTTCCTGGCAAGGAAGCGAATGAGGATGAAATCGGCGATCGATCTTGAAATAATCTCCACTCCAAGAAACTAAGCGAGGTCGTTGCCTCTTTTACCTACAAGTACATGCAATCGGGTTCACTAGCCAAGTCTTTTACATTTATACGCAAGTAAACCAAGTATCCTTGCTTGGAGACCATTCTTCGTATATGTATTCCAACGTCCACGTCCGGTCCGCTCAGAACGAATATAAAGAATTTTCTCAAGAAAAAGAGAGAAAAAGAGAGACAATTCTTTAAATTAAAAGAAAAACAGAATCAAAATCAATCCATCAAAATTCCGCCGCAAGGTACTACGGGTTTATTCACTACGGATGTATTTGTAGTGGAAGGTGGTGGGAGGGGAACTACAGTTTAAGGGGAATTCCGAAACACCAATAACAACGGCTTTCAGTACTTAGAGATCCTTTTTCTTCAAAGGTACCAGCATATCTAAAAAAGAACATTGAAATCCGTTAACAATCGTCGGCTGCAGAGGATTATGAACAGTAATTAATGCAATTCGATAATCGGCAAACTTGTTTCGCAAAAGTCAACCGTGCTTTGAAACGTGGATTTGGCATCTTTAAAATCTTAAACGAGCTGAAAAGTTCGATATCATCTTAAAATCAAGGATAACACAATAAGATTGACGCCCTAATTGTCCGCAATTACAATTATCGCGCCTTAACCACAGTATTTGGCTTTATGGCTTCACTCTATATTTTGGAGTAAATCAATAATTTATTCGTAGCCATTAATAATTATCTCTAATTGCGATCATTCGCGGTACTATTTTTTCAAAACACATGAGAAGTTCATCTGCAGTACTTACAGTCTCTTATAATAATGCCTTTATCTTTCATTGATTAATACTAATACAGTGGTCTGTCTGACCGTGCAGTCGGGCAAACCGGGTAATGACCGCGAATGTTGTTAAACGGGGAAAAACCCGGGAATAAGATTCAGTGAGCGGGATTTCTCTCTCGAATGTACTAATATGCAAATCAAAAGTATTTTCATATACTTTGTTACTCTAATTGGAACAGGTAATTTGTGTAAAAATCATAATTCTCACTTGTAATAGGGAATTTCCCCAAAGCATTACAATTCTGGATTGAACAGTGCATTTTCTAATAGAATTATAATTGTAAGAAGGGACAGGGAATTTCTATACAAAATTATAATTTTCACTTGGGAACAGGTAATTTCTATAAAGAATTATAATTTTCACTATGGAATAGGGCATTTCCATAAATAATTATAATTTTGATTTTTGAACAGGGAATTTTGTAAAGAATTATAAGTTTCAATTTAGGACAGGCAATTTTCGCAAAGAATTCGAATCTAGACTTTGGGACAGGGAAATTCTATAAAGAATTATAATTTAGATAGAAACAGAGAATTTCCGTAAGGAATTATAATTTTCACTTTCGAACAGGTTATTTTCATGAAGAATTATAATTTTTACCTTGGTATAAAGAATTTTCGTCAAGAATGATAATTTTCAAGTTGAAACAGAGAAATCCCGCAAAGAATTATAATTTGGGCTTTTGAACAGAGAATATCATAAAGAATTATAATTTTGACTTTGGAACAGTTAATTTCCGCAAACAATTAGAATTTAGACTTTGGAATAGGGAATTTCCGTGAAAGATTATAATTTGAACTTTAAGAGAGGTAATTTCCGTAAAGAATTATAATTTTTAATTTCGAACAGGGAGCTTCTGTAAAGAATTATGATTTGCACTTTGAAACAGGGAGTTTTCACAAATAATTATCATTTTCAGTTTGGAACAGCGAATTTCCGTAAATAATTATAATTTAGACTCTGTGACATATAATTTTTGTAAAGAATTATTATTTGTTCATATTATGAACCTGTCATAACATGATTGTTCTGCATAAAATTCTTGTATTTGATATTTTCCGCAGTGTATTTTTTTAGCTGGAAATCTATTTCACTATAAGAAATCTTGTTCTTTTATAAGCATAAGAAAGATTATATTGGAAAAGGCCTGAGTTGACGTGAAACAAATAAAATTGGAACACGCCTTTCAATTCGAGGGTACTCTGCTCTTTTGGAAGTCTCGCTGCTGAGGGCGAGCACCCTCGATGATGTCACAGCCATCCCACAGGAACAACTTGATCAAAAAACAAGGCAACGTGCAGTTTTTATTTTAAAAAAGGGACCAGCTGAGTCGTTGAGTTTCCAAACACAAAGCCTATTCTACTTCGTCACTCTTGTCCAAAATTCTTTTTCCATCCAGTACTACTATTATCACACGATTTTACTTTCTCATTTTTCCTTTTTTCCTAGGTTATTTTAATACCTTTCTAGTACAGATAACTACCACTGAAGTGTAAGGTTGATTATTTCAAACCATTAAAGTTGTTTTTTGAACAATATGTGCAAATAAACTACGATAATTGCAATTACTGATTCAATGTCACATGAAACTACTCCTGATAGATACGGCCTTAATTTCTTTATCAAAGACTTTCGAATTCAGCAGAAAATATGAAAAGGTTTATGCGCCAGTTGAGAAATTCTCCAGACTTTCGAAGCAACTTTGCAGGCATCTGAACGATCTTGAAGAGATATATGGAGTCGTGAAACCTCAACAACGTCAACACGAACAACAAGAACAATCCAAGAACGTTGAAAAAAGTTTTCAGGGGCGTTTGCAGAGACTTTAGATGGCGATGAGAGTCTTGTTTCACGTTTATTATCTCGAATATCGTCGTCTGCGAGATAGCATAGTGAAAGTAGGAACAAATCAAACTAGTAGGTCCAGGTCGATTGGTGGTCGTAGGTGGTGGCCAGTGCCTGCGGTTTTACGGTGTTCGACGCAGAAATTAACATAGATGGGTTCAAGGGAAAGTCGGGAGCAGTGTCGTTTCAATGCACAAATAGCTAACTGCAAAATTGTGCCTGCTTTGCGGAGAAAATCCTAGTATAGGATAGTGTGTCGTCGATCTCGTTTTACTCAACATGTCATCCTATCTGCAATTCAATATCCCCTACAACCTATAGATATATTCGATCCAATCTTGACGAAATTATTACGTGCCTTGAAAAATTCATTCACGAATAATTAAACACATAGTGCCAAAGATGTAATTTTATTTTCTTCAGATAGTTTAATGAATACCCTCTTCCATAAACTAATTTTTACAAAAAAAAAAGGAATTTAAAACATTTTGGGTTTGGTGATCGTTTGTACCATGTGACCCGTCTCCCCCAAAAGGACTTTCACCTTAGTCAGCCAAAATACATTTTGAAAACGGTTAATATCTTCTGTTCTCTTTTTTCATTGAAAAATTCAAATAAATTTCCCTATTGCTTTGAAAAACATGCTTTTGGCCATTTTCAAAAAATTCTAAATTAAGCAAAAAAATTTTTTTCAATTTATAATTTTCTATTATTATTCACTATCAAAAACTGTACATAGAAAAAATCCGTAATAATTTTCGAAACAATAGGGAAATTTTTTGGAATTTTCAAAAATTTGAATTTTTAAATCAAAAAAGAGAACATTAGATATTAACCGATTTCAAAATTCATTTTTTTTTTACTTCTTTCGGATGTCAACCTACAATTTTTTTTCGCTCAGCTCAAACGATTCGACTCATCTCTTTAATTGAAACCTTAACTATTTCATTTTGAGAAAATTAATCTTCTTTAAAAAATCATATTTTGGGTTGGTGGTTGAACTCATGCTGAAAATCCATTTGTTTGTTGTTGAATATAAATAATTAATTTTAGTTTTGGTTGAAATATCAACTATTACATGCTTCGTTAAGAATTCATATTTACGGTTGAAAATGCAACTGTTTGGTAGAAAACTCATCTTTTTGGTTTTGGACTCAACAATTTATTAGAAAATTAAACTATTGGGTTGAAAATTAACTTTATTGTTAAAAATTCATATTTATGGTTGAAAATTCAACTGTTTTGCAGATAACTTGTCTTTTTGGCTTCAAAATTCGTCTCTTTGTGTAGAACAACAATTTTTTTGGCAGAAAGTTCATTTTTTAGTTGAAAATTAATATTGTTTGTTGAAAATTGATCTTATTTGGATGCAAATGTAACTCATTGGTTGAAGGTTGAACTACTTTGTTTAAAAAATTTTTTTTTCAGATTCACCTCTTTGATTTAAAATTTAACTTTTTTTTAAATTCAATTTTTTTTTGTCAAAAGTTAATTGTTTGATCTGAAAATTTATTCTTAATAAGTCGCACGTCACATATTTGGTTGAAAATTCAAGTATTTTATCAAAAAATCTTCTTCCAGTTATAAAAATCTATATATTTTTTTTTGAAAATTCATCTTTCTGGATCGAAAATTCATCTATTTGGTTGAGGATTCCTCTATTTTGTTAGTAAATAATCTTTTATGACATAAAAGTTATCTCTCTTGGTTAAAAATGGACTTGCGGTTGAAAAATAAACTTTTTTCTAAACAAATCGTCTTTTTAACTTGAAGATTCAACTATTTTTGGTTAAATTTTAATCTTTTTTATCTAAAAATTTAACTATTTGGTCGAAAATTCAACTGATATGTTAAAAATGCTGCATTTTGGATTGAGAATTCATATTTGATGGCAGAAAAGGTATATTTCTTGGTTAATAATTTAGCCGTTTGGTTAAAAATTCAACTATTTTGTTGAATCCAACTTTTTGTTGAAAATTTAGCTGTCTTCGAAAGAATTCATCTTTTTGGCTTAAAAATTTAATTATTTAGATAAACGTTCAATTTTTTTTGGAAATTCATATTTTGCTTGTCAGTTTAACTATTTGTTCACCAATGCAACTTCTTTGTTAAAAATTAATCATGTTGTTCTTTTTTTCTTATTTAAGGGTGGAAAATTCATATCTTTTGGTACACAATATTTATGGGTTGAAAATTCAACTATTGTGTTGAAAGTGTAATATATTTCGACTTGAAAGCTTAGGAATTCATAGCGTTTCATATTGAATTTAATATGTTATCTACACTAATTTTAATTAAGGAATTTATTCTCCTATTACTCCCCGATTTACATGAAAAATAACGCTATTTCTTCTGTTTTGTCAGAAAGGGGGGGTGGGAGATTAAAATTAAAAACCTAGTTATGGACGTCCCCTTGTGCATTTGATTTATAGGGTCTCGCGAGTATAAAAAATGTGATTTAAGTGATTCGTCGGCGTCCAGTTCATAATGTATAAAGTATATTTACGAGTCTGCAGTCCTTCGAGAGTGCATTTACTTTCTTCTTGTGAGCTGGCGTTGCTAATTGTTTGGGTGTTCTTGGCGCACGTTTAATAATTATGTTGATACGATTTTGTTCCTGTACTGCTCGCATATACAATTACACAATATACATGTATAAACCGTGTGACAATGAACTTGTGCCAATGTACATATACGGTTCTTACCTGTTGGCTAATTATTATGCAATATGCTCTGCCACGCACGCGGTTACCCTTTCAAGTATCGCCAATTGCAGGCTATTCAATTGGCTAGTCTCGAACTACTTCCTTGACCTTATTAGGCTTGATTCTTACCATGAGATCCAATTATCTAGCTTACAAACTTATATAAAATTCATTCTGTATTATATCTAAATAAAGTCATTATTCTGTTAATTCCTTTCAATTGATTGCTTTTTCAAATACTTTTCATTTCAAACAAGTTCATGAGTAGATATAGCGAGCTTAAGCGTAATGTTTAATTGAAATAAATAATTTATGGTTATAAGTTTATATAAAACATTGCAGGACAATACTGCTATGTGAGTATACATGTACTAGTTGAAAATAAATGTTATATCCAACACATACGAAATGAAATGAAACCCAGACATCGTTACGATCAAGCTGATCGTGCAGAAAGTGAATTTATTACACGATCGACCTTTTAATCGTCCCGGCAGATAATGACCAACGTAGAAATCCTCATAGATATCAAAATATATCATTTATTATAACCACAATAGTTTGAAAACTTTATCTAAGGAACCTCATGAAGACTATTGCCAAAAACTCGACAATTATGTTTTCAAAATTAGTGTACTTATGTTATTTATGAGTGATATTTCTATCCAAGTTTGAGTCAAATCGAAGTATATTTAGTGCTCACTGAAGGACGTCAAAGCTTTAATTCCAGATAGCACAAAAATTTCTCTTAACATTCTTGGAACATTCAAATGGAAGATTCAAAGAATTTCCAAAAATGTTCCAGGGAGGTTGCCGGAAGTAGGTAAATGTCCGCCTCTCAAGGAAGGTTCCCAAGGAAAGTCGGGGGACTGTTCGTGAAAATGCTCGCATTATATTAATTTAATTAATTAAATTCCTCGCGAACATTCCCCGAAACTTCCTTGGGAACCTTCCTTCATACGTGGACATTTATCTACTTCCAGGAACCGTCTTGGAACATTTTTCGGAAGACTGCAGGAGTGTTCCAGGAATGCTCAGGGACACTTTTATGCTATCCGGGATAGAGGATATCTGGAAAAGTTATTAATGGCTTAAATCGTACTCAATATATATTATCCGTTTAAGTTACTATTAGTCTGGGAACGGTTTTCGGTGATCCTCTACTCTCTTTCTTCCTGAAATGATTTGAGCGTTTCCTATTTTTCAACATCTCCTTTTAAAAATAAAGTGGCTAATCTTAGACTGTGAAATAAAAATAAGATGCCGGCCCTATAAAGGACGCAATTAACTTCTTATCGATGTTATATTTTCCTTCGTACTTGATGGATCAGATGTGTTTCTGATCTTGGGAGTCTTCTTTTAAATAACAAACCATTGGACGCTTCGTTTTGTTGGAAACTAATTTGGAAAAGAAGCAAAGAGGAATCATCTACTGGCTCAGATACCACAACCATTAATACGAATTGCGAATTTTTCCTGCTCCAGAAGTTTTGCTCGATACTTCAGTATAATTTTGAAGTACGCAAATGAACTGAAGATCGTTCATCGGAACATCGCATGTATTAGAGCAACTTATCCACTTTTTCACATACACGAAAGCCGTGAATGCTCAATTCTAAACAGCCTTGCTTTTCATAATTCGTCAGTTTAAATTTATTTTACAATAAGCAGATCTGAATGTTATAAATTAATTTCGACATCCTGATTCGCACACCTCGTGGAGGAGGTCCTCCAACATACACTAACTAATAAAACGCAAGCTCTATTATGGCAACCCTTATTTGACGCTACCATATCAAAACTTATTTCCACTACTTCCCATAGGAGATTCCAATCGGACATGGTTGAGAAAGTCGCTTTTGCGATTTCTTCTTCTGTTCCTGCATTGAGTTTTGGAATTGCAAACGATTAAAATTTCTAGCCATTTCGAAATTGCTTTTCTATAAGTTAATATCGTCCAAATTATGCCCAATGCATCAGTATCTAAAACAATTAAATCACTTAAAATTTAATATAAATTACTGTTTTATTTTTAAATATTTCCCTTTCCTCTTTTCTCACATATCTTCTATACTTTTCCCCAGCGGCCTCTTTCGATTTTCTTCTATCTTCATTAGGTTTGGGTTCAAGTTAGCAATGGTGCAGTTTTTGTCAGTGCTTTTATCAAATAGAAATAAAATATGGTTTTCAAATGCCATTAAATCAACTGCATCTTTATGTGCACCATCACAAAGATTTCCAATCTTATCTGTAAATTCTGACCTTTTTTTAATTTTACTCATTCAATTGTGATTTTTACTTTTACAGATATTATCGTACTCCTTTAATATGGCTTTAAATTTCTGTATGATGTGTCTTTCTTCACAAATGAGAATTATCGCGTTGGCCCAGATGGTGGAGAGTTTAGAAATTGTATCCTTTATAGCCAAGCGTTCATTCCTATATTTGAACTCCTAATGCCAATGTTAATGATCTAGTCAAACTTCAGCAGTTGTTGGCTATTTTTCATTCTGCAATTTCTGTTTAGTTTGACCAATTAAAAAAAAAAAACTTCAGAATGTATTTTTCCAGTCATTTTCAAAGAGAGCATAAACTATACTTCGATTTGGCCCACACTTATACAGTAATACTTTTTCATGATTTGTAACCGAAATATAAAGGAGCACCTGAACTTTTTCAGATTTTTAGGTTTTTGAACCACTCTAAGGATTATTGCTCTCTGCAATTCCGTTAAGGAATCCGACTCACTTTTTAGAGCGACTCGTAAAAGTAAAACCTGGCAAAGAAATTCATATTGACGGTTGATTTCATAAAAATAATCTGAGCCCCACCTTATTGCTTTATTGCTACTTGAATCTTATCAAAGTAGTTTGAATGAGTGGTTAGCGAGGCGAAATATTTTATCGATACAGCGTTCATCCATTGCAATTAATGTCACTGTAAGTATTTACAGGCACCTAACACTGCCCACTTATATCTGGATACCTTATACAGAAAAGCTCCTTCGACATATGGGTATTAGCACATAAATTCTGTTATCGTGATTTATGCCCCGGGTTACATATAATACCTAATAGAGGGTTGCTGATTAAATTCTGGACTGTCGATCGCAAGTGATTGATGCAAATAGCATATCCATTCAGAAATTTCTTTGAATCAAGGAAAAATATTCTTTGGCTCGCAGTCAAAGAAAAGGTTCTTTGGTTCAAAGAAATGGTAATTAATGGAAATTTCCCCTTATTATTATATGCAAAAAGTCAAGTTTAATTTTCTTAGAGTAAAATAGGCAATACTGAAATCGCAAGTAAAGCAATTAAGGAAAGAAAAAAATACAGAGGGAGACTCTAAAGGATTGTGAAATCGATTTCTACCTCACGAGGCGAAACAGCACGCACCCACGCCGAAGGTGTACGAAGAAAGAAGTCAGTAATCTTAAAGTTTCACTGTCTGCGGTTTTTTTTTTTTACTTTCTTGTTACATTTTATTTGTTGCTTCGCTACCTGACAAGCAGCCATTTGGATGTCGATATATAAGTATTTTGATCATCCTGCAAGGCACTCATTGTTGTCTTCCCTTGATGACTTTGCTGTTCGCAAGCAGTGGACCAACGATCGATAAATTGGCCAATCATGTGTCGTTTTAAATCACTTTCTTTTTTCCACGCACTTCATTGTTTTTTCAATTTATATATAGAATTCAAAATTATGTGCAATTTAATCGCTACTTTTCTAAAGTAAATAGTTAGTTACTTTATTTCCAAAATTGTATTGTAGCCTTGAATTAATTCTTCATTGAAATTAATTTAAGATTAGACGCCATACCTTTCATGGGCCACGAATACAAAGAGAATTTCAAAGCTTTAAAAATCCACAAATCATTTGATGTTTACAAATTATATAAGTGCATAATATTGTATAATTATTCGTCCTAAATATCTAATACTAGGTTCCAGATTAAAAATTATAATTCTTTACGGAAATTTCCTGTTCGAAAGTAAAAAATTTAATTCTTCACGTAAATTCCCTGTCTCAAAGTATAAATTATAACTCTTACGGAAATTTCATGTGCTTAAGTCTATGTTATAATTCTTTATGGAAATCCCGTTTTCTAAAGTGAAAATTATCATTCTTTACGAACATTTCCTGTTCGTAAGTCAAAATTATAATTCTTTACGGAAATTCCCTGCCTGAAAGTGTAAATTATAATTCTTCATGGAAATTATCTGCTACACAGTGAAAATTATAATTCTGTACGGAAATTTCCTCTTCGAAATTCTAAATTATAATTCGTTACTGAAATTCTATATTGCAACCTAGAATTGTAATTCTTTTGGAAAATTCCCTATCCGAAGCAAAAATTATGACTTTTTTACAAATTCCGTGTTTCAACTCAGAATTATAGTAATAAAAATTATGAAACCAATTTTAATTTACACAATAATAAATTCGAGAGTAAATTCTTAGCCTCTGAATCACATTCCCGGGTTTCTCCCGGTGAAGACAATTCCCAGTCATTTCCCGCTCAGGTAGACCCTGATTCATTTTTTCCTGCGGAATTACGTCTATCCCGTAGCCATAAAGTTTTCGAAACATTGATTACCACCATAAGTATACTCAACAAAGAATTCCCCAATAGTTCGGGTGCCTTTTTTTCACCCGAAGGATTGGTGCGCTCGCACGGCTGAGTCGTGCAACACCCCAACTATTCGGGTGCTCACCCGAAACAGCCGTGCGAGCGCATCAATCCTTCGTGTGAAAAAAAAAAAACGGAACTCAAACTTTTGGGAAATTCTTTGCTCAGTGTATACTTGAAGGCATCAGCGTCATAATAGGATGGAAATGGCGGGAATCTCCAAAAGGATACATTGATGGAAATTCATCTAGGTTTTTGAAAAGGCATCCAAAGTTTTCTTAACTACAAAGTTCTTAACGGATCAGGCTCCAAAATAGGTTTTACATGAAATAAGGTAAAATGCAGACGAAATAAGTTCATAAAATTAAAGTTTTGAAATGACAGATTGGCCATGACTCGAAATACAGTGCAACTTCTCAAATCACTAAATTAAATAAAAGGGTCCTAAAAAGTGAGGATCCTTGAAATTCGATTAGCCGATTTATCAAATTCGTATTATATATATACAGCAAATACCTGTAATCGACTTCAACTACGAGCGTGTTCGAACGGGAGAAGTGAGAGGGATTATCGTCGACTTTGTAAATCTTGGGCCCACTTTTATACAGCTTATAGCTGGTACCCTTTCCGTTCGTTCCTCTCCAGGACACAGAACTCGTTTATCCGCTGCATGCCAGCTCGGCATTTACCTGTCGGCTCTATCTTATATTTGTTTGTCAATTTAATTGCTTAAAAATAGCCAGGTATGCTGACGCAAAATCTTATTTTATTTTTTTATTTTTAGTTTATTTTCACAATTTTTGTATTGTTCAATGGATTTTGTAACAAATAAGAATTATTTGAAGAAATTGTCCCTGAAATAATGTGGAATATACACCAAATTTTTAGAAAATTCCCTAAAGTTTTGCGAGGTCTTGTTACTACAAATTTTGTGAATAACGCTAATTGCTGACTAATTCCTTGTGGCTGGTCTTTCAAAAGCATCGGATTTGACATTAAAAAGCAGAACAAAAACCCATCACAACTCCTGCGTTCGATTAAAGTCGTGACGCTGCCGCTACTGATTGATTATACTAAGTTTCTTTACCATGAACTTTTACGATTGGTCGAAATTGACGTAATTGAAAACCATGCACAATTTATGGAAATAAATCTTGGAGATGTCTATTACTAGAGGATGGTAAAATTGATAATACAAAATGTAATATATCGCTAATAATTTATTTTATTCTTCGAAAAATGTGTCAAATTAATAAAAACATAATGCTAATTCACCAACACATTTTGGGAAAAATATCTTAATGATGATAATAAGTAACACTTCTCAAAAGCTTTGAAAATGCATTCACCCAACGAAATTGTGAATTGATCCCTAACAGATTGTAGATAAATTTTCGGAAATGTTTTACAGTCCAGAGCTCTCACCCTACGTTAAAAATGAAAATAACGTCGACGTCCAATCGATTGCGTACATTAGATTAAGCGTATGCTATAAAATCAGATTTCAGGGGCAGGGGGAGGAAAAGTCGTCAGTAAAAACCAGTACTCACCAAGTTTATTGCTCGCGACGCGACATGAACATGTCGATAAATCATGCGTATAGTTTATTACACATACATATATAGAATATGTCTTGTTGCAAAAGAATTGTGAGACTCGAAGCGGCAGTAAAACTGCGGAAGTGCCCGGTTATAGCGTCTCCTTGCACATACGTAATCTTGAGCCTCGCAAAATGAAGGGGAATTGAAAAGGTCAACCTGTACGCTTAGCTTTTTCTCGGAGGTTAGGGTCAAATTCCTCCCCCTCCCCATTTTTTCTCAAGTTTCCAGCCCTTAAACACTCTATTATTATAGGGGCGAATCCTCAGAATTTGAGTACTCCTCAGAATCCCGAAAATTGTCCGCATATAACGATTTTTTTAAAATTTTGTGACGGTGCGCTTAATTTCTGATACAGATTATAACATTCTTCAATTTACGGCTTCCAGTATTGGAATTCGTACACCAAACATATTGAATCTCTGATAATTAATGGTGTTTTTATATTCTGTATTGGTATCATAATTCATAATTTCTTTCATCTTTCGTGTTTCATTTCTTTCATCTTTGGTAAGTTTTCTAAATATTCTGAAGTTACATGAAACATTATGATCCGACTTTGGATCGCAAACATTATATTTTAGTTTTACATATTCTTTTTATCATTGGTGTGGAGAATTGCGTTTTAGACCTGGTTGACATGCTACACGCTAAAAGACCCTCCGATTGAGCGGCCGGCTCCTACTGGAGTTGCCATAACATCTTCTTTAGTTAATTCTGAAACGGTGCCGCAAATACGTCACCATCATATGCAGATAATACAATTTGTTCTTTGGTCAGCATCGACTCAAACACACACTCGGCTATTTTCATTTCAAATGCTTCCGTAGGAAAAGTGTATCTTTGAAGTTCGAATATCCGGTGCAGCATGGTGCGGGAAATAAACCGAATAAATCTGAGTTGTTCAAGACCACATCCATATCCGTCAAAAGAAGGAAGCCTCGTGGGAGGAACAATCGACCTTGGAAAAGGAGGATGCCTTACAGGAGGAGACCTTGACCTGACACGAAGAGAAGGTTCAGCAGGAGGAAGAGACCTCTCAGCAGAATTGTGTCTTTCAGAAGTAGAAGAAGAAGAAGGAGAAGAAGAAGCTCGGCCACTAGGAACACCAGGAATAGGGTCGCCATTAGATAGACAGTCCGTACTGTAAGTTTTTTGGGCGGTATTATTACGTAAGACAAATTGTTATTTTCGGAAAGCTTAACAAACACCTGGTTGACATGCTGCACATAAAAGCACCCTACGGTTGTGCGACGGAGGTAAATACGAAGCGGTGCCGCTAGCCATGTTTATTTTCAGAAAAAGAAGCAAAACTTTCTATAAAATCAATGCGCTTTTATAGAAACTTAAGAATCGCACTATAATTGGTTGAGCAGAATTTTCAAATTGTTTAAAAATTTATGAGATGAATTCTAAAAAATTTTTAGGCGGAATTATTACGTCAGACAAACTATTATTTTTTGTAAAGCTCCAAAATATTTCTTTTTTTTTCTTTTCTTCATTTTTCCCAACTAGAGGAAGAACTGATTAATTTAGTAATGGAAAATTTCCTTAACAGTGTGATAAATGAATATTCTGGTTCTGCATTACAAATTATATAATATAGCCTACGTTAAGCTTGTCCTTCCGAGATATTTACATTTAATTAGAGTCGGTTACAAGGGGAACCAATTAGATATTAAATATGTGAAAACTTATATCACTGAATTTTTTAGCACAATTTTACCTTAGGTAGACTAACTTGAAAAAGTGATTTTTTTTACATAGCCAACAGCTTATTGTAACAATCACAAAACCAAATTAAATGAAAGGAATACATATCCGAGCGCTAAGTGCGCGGTCCAAAAACTAGGGGCATTGACGGAAGATTAAAACGTCGAGAGCCATAAGATATTGACATTTTAATATAATTAGCAGTTACATGAATGCTCCAACTTCGGATCGTAAATATTATGTTTTAGTTTTACATATTTCTTTAATTAACGGTGTAGATAATTGTGGCTTAGACGTGGCTTACATGCCGCACATGAAAACACCCTCCGATTAGGCGGCGGAGTCCTACTGGAGTTGCGCTGATATCTTCTCTGGTCAATTCAGAAACAATGCCGCTTATCATGTTTATTTTCGCTCGCCTTTTTTTACCATAGCGAGTACTGTGCGTGTATATTCCAGCAAGAACATCCTGAGTCTCCAATATTGCAAAGACGTCACCGTCGGATGTAGATATTGCAATTTGTTCTTGGGTCGGCATAGGCTCAAACACACCGTTTGATATTCTCAGTACAAGCCCTTTATCGGTAGGAAAAGTGTATCTTCGAAGTTCGAATATCAGTTGCGAATTCACGCGGGAAACAAGCCGAATAAATCTGAGTAGTTCAAGTCCACTTCCATATCCTTCAATATAAGGAAGCCTCGTAGGAGGAACAATGCACCTGGTAGGAGGAGGACGCCTCACAGGAGACCTGGACCTTACACGAAGAGACGGTTCGGTAGGAGGAAGTGACCTTTCAGCAGAATTGTGTCTTTCAGAAGAAGAAGAAGGAAAACTACGATTATGTTCGTCGTTAGGTGAAACGTCGAACTGTGCACTCAATACTGTAACAGAATGTAATGTGCGTACTTGAGTGTTGTTGCCTCTTCTGTACCGATCGTCTATCAAAACGGAATGAAGTACGGCCAATTAGGAGTATGGACTTCTTTTCGTTGCCGCGATTTGTAATTTAAGATACGCATGCTAATTAGAAAGTCAAGCAAGGTACTGTATTTTGATAGCAAATTTTTAAGGAATAAGAAATAATTTAAAGAAATAAATCATCAGTTACTACAGGCAAATCCTATTGAAGGAAGTGTTTGAAACAGAAAAATTCAAATACAAGGAAATGCAAATGCTAAGAAAATATATTCACATCTAAAATTTTTTTGCAGAATAGTACTCTATTTGATTAAGCAGAATTTGGAATTGTGAAACAATTTATGAAGCCAGGTTTTTATAATTTCTCATGCGGATTAATTACGTTAGACAAACTGCTATTTTTGGAAAGCTTTAAAATATTTAAAAAAAATTTAAACCATGTATATATTAATAATAATATTATGCTATTAAATTCACCAATATAATTAAGGATAATTGCCAAGGTGGAGACCAAAGTATAAACGATCTTCATCTCTTTCAAGCAGAGGAAAAGCTGATCTATTTATTAATACAGAATTTTGCTAACAGTGTATGAAAGAAATATTCTGCTGCTTCATCATACATTACCTTAAATATCCCATAGTCGTTATCTTATCGATTATATGCGTCAAGCTTGTTCTTTTGAGATATTTACAATTAATCAGAGAGAGTTACAAGGAGAAATCAAAATTTGTGTATTATACGTTTATTATTTATACGTTAACTACCTATTAATATACTTCTCAAAATATTGAAAGAGAAGTCTTTTCAGAATGCCAAACAAAAAAACACGGTTCAAAATTACTTTAAAATACCAAAGTTAAATATTTGTTTATATGTTTGCTCACAGAACTCACAATTTTCAATTATTCGCATATTTACATCATCTAGCATAATATCATATTTTTGTAGAAAAGATTTTTTTTGAGAGAATGTTCAAGATTTTGAATTAGGCATATTGATTTTTATGTTTTAAACATCATATTTGAAATCTGTCACCTGAAATCAAACCTGAATCAAGGGCTGATCTTCTTATAATATAGAGAGACACTTAAATGGTTTTTTATGTTCATTTTTGCAGAGCTTTTTGGAGGCAAACTCCAAATGCTGGTGGAATATCGCGTTAGTCGACGCCACTCGTCAACTTCGGTACAAAGGTCACGTGGCTCCGGGTGTTCTTATGGTTGGTGGACCACCCTGCGCTCTTGAGGTTTTGAGAGCTGCCTGGTCTCGAAATGTCCTTCGGCCTCCTGCCGATCATTCCATAACCTGCCTCGGTAAGTGAACTTTTGAATTCATTTTTCCATAATTTTAAAAGAAAACAAAGAAAATATTCTTGAAAAATGTACACGAACATTTCGTTCAGCCGAAAATGATTAGCGTGCCTACCTACAATTATTGCTTTGTATACTTTCAAACGAATTAACACAAAACTGTGTGTCAAAAATTTGTCGCCATTTTGACTGGACATACTTGAGGGTGAAGACGTAAGCTAAGTTTAAAAGAATCTCGCCTCGATTTGAGTGAAACCTACAAGCTTTGAAATGCCTTTTCTCTAATCAAAAACTTGTTGCAACTCTTGCAGATATTCCACCCTAAACGAGGCGAAATTCTTTACCAATCAGTGTACATCTACCCTCTTAACTGCGTCCAAAAATTCGAAGTGCGCATTGTCACTTGGTCTCCTTTCTATTATGCCATGGTACAATTGTACAATTTTGAAACATAACTTCCTTATCTATAGAGAATGGGTCGCTTGACAAAGAAAATACAGTTCATCTTACCAAATGTAAATAAGAAAAGCAACAAAGGTATAGCTGTTTATATCCTTAGCTTTGCTTAGAAACGTGACTTTTGACTTTTCGAACAATGTTTCTTATATCTCTACGCGATAACCTTCTTTCTCACTTTCACGGAGGCCTTATTGTAATAGTTGGTATTGGCTTTACAGAGTGCGACCTCCTGCGTCGCGTCGGATCACCTATGTAGGATCGCGACCCATTCTCTTCAAAGTATTTGCATTTATATGGACCATTGATCTTTGTTACTCGTCGACTTGTCGCTGTTCTCCGTACGCATTGCTCATGCTCAGATAAATAATATCAACTTGACAACTCGATGCGCAGAACATAAGCTATAGCTCGCAGAAAAGTCGCGTTTTATTGGTCTTGTGGTATTGGTCTGAAAAATAAATGGTAGATAAGTACTGTAACCCATTATTTAATTTTGAAGTTCTTTTCAATGAATTTACATTCCATTTCAATTAGAGAAAGTTTTATCCGCTGAGGGGCAGTAAATTTTTAACCAATAATGAAATTAACAAAAGGAAAGCTCTGTTTTATTGGACTGAAGGTCATTGTGAGAGTCGTTAAAATCCGATCAATTAACCACTTTTAATTTTTGACTGTATTTATGTGTAAATAAATTATCTAAATCCAAAGATATGAAGTCCCGCAACTGGAACACAAATTAAGTGATGCGTACGCCAGGTTGGACGGTTACCAACTTGCGAGAAGAGCATAGCCGCTTGAGTTGAGGAATATGCGGATTCATAAAATAGTGGAAACTCGATGGTAAAAATATTACTGTAGTAAATTTCTACATACGGGACTGAATTATAAGAACTAACAGCAGAACTTACAGCTGGAAGTCAAATTGTAGGTTGGTTTTCAGCACTTGAACAATCATCTCCAATGAGTTTCAAGAGTACTAAAATTACGTTTTTTCGCTTGAATTTTCGACATACTTAACAATAAATTCTTGCAATACGCACCAGCCGCTGTTAGCCATTTAACGGTTTTTGCGCTGCCAACTGAGAATACTAAAGGTTCTGAAATTTTCGTAATACTAAAATGAAGTTAATAGCATTGTAGCTCGCTCCCGGACTATAATCCTTGTTGCATTTTAATTTTCGTTTTATTGTATAATTAAAATTTCACACAAAGTAAATTGCATGGCAATTCTAATTCTAGACTAATTCCAACTAGACTCCTTACCTGTTGTGCTTCTTTAATATACAGTTGAAAGCGAACTACAAGGAAAATGATTAGATTTTTGTGCACTTCATTTTTCAATTAGATTTAATTTTCCCTTTAGAGTATAAGATTTCAACAACTTTTAAATAGCAGTCACAGTTTAAAGGCGGATCACTTGAACTGAAACATTGTAGAAAGGCAGAGGATTGGTGGCAGTTGTTTGCTGAGAATCTTAGTCACGCGATAACGCTTTACAAATAAAGGTAAATTGTTACGAGTTCCTTAAGTGCTTAAGGGCAGCCATTCGCTACGATTACAGAGTGTGTTGTAAGTACATTACACTGGCGTTCTTTCACGATCATACGTCTCCAGGAAGAGTTTCTGCCTTTTAAATTATAATAAAAGTATATAAACTTATGGAAGATTTTATACTTACAACAAGTTATACTTTTGAAAAGCAAAATTGTATGATTTTACCATAATTTTGCACTAATCTCACAAATCGACAATGTAAAATATACCTATAATGTACGCAGATAGTACATAGGTAAGCTGAGTTTCATCTCGTAAATTATGGAATCGATGTTAAAGCCCAAGCTTTTTTACGTGCAGATATAATTGATGACAATTAAAGATTTAAAAAAATGATTATTTAATTATGCACGACTCCTATAGACGTACGTTCAGTGTTGGAGAATTAGAAGTAGATGATGTAAAAGAAAAAGTCAAAATGAGGAATAGGATTCACATATTCACCATGATTGTTAGCAGTTAAATAATTCTGTTTAGACTCTTATCACCTTTTTTAATAAAGACCATTTCTGCGAAACATCTTTTGCAAGCATTTGGTTCTTGACGTAAACTTTAAATTTTGTTCCAATCAGCAAAAGGAGTATCAGTTATGAAAGTCAGCTAAGTGTTTGCTAATGACTATGGTATTTCGAATTGAGATTTATATTATCACTTTGTTCTTCTCTTCTAATTCTCAGGGGTCGTTTAGTTTGTCCTAAATATATTTTTCCACTTTATCATCTTAGTGTATTCGCGAGACTTTATTGATCTGTAATTTCTAAACGATCTTTGCCCAGATATATTTCTCGAGTTTGCAGGAGTCTAAGCAGAATTCAAATCTTACAAATAGCGAAAATATGAATTTTGAAAAAAATGAGTGATCAGGATCAGCTGTAGGTTTGGAAAGTGTACTTTCTCTTGAGTCCATCCAATTACGAATCAGATGGAAGCGGATGAGGGTATATGAAATCGGTGCAACTGATCTTCACACAGTACCGGAGAGCGGCAGTTTTCGATGGATCGCGAAAATTGCCGATTCTCGTTAAGATAGTGATAACTCGCAACACTATGTCCATCGGATAATTTGCATTATTTTCAAGAAACGTGTCCTCCGGAACGATTTAACTCTGGATTCTGCAATCTTCTATCCACTTTATGAAACTCGGGTATGGAGTCGATTGTGAATGCACTATTGGCAAGAAATCGGCTTCTTTGGTCTATCTTATATGTGGTGCACCTAAATATGTCTCTTAATTTGAAAAATGATATAAGCAATTTTGTTTCAATCATGTGGTGCAGTTCTTATTTGTTAATTGCAGGTAAGCTGAAAAGCTTTTCATAAGACTTACCTCAAAAAAAAAACTTGACTAAATTCAATAGGATAAACATGAAACAGCAACTTTAAATGCTATAATTTTTCACCGACTCTCACTGAATATATTCTATACATTCAATCAGATATCGAATATTCTTCGCAAATCCGTAAATTTCTTCAAATACAGGTACCTCTTATTAGGTGATGCACCACATTAGGTGCTTCAACTCTAAATTTCTCTTATTTTTTAATATTTCCTGCAAAGGAAACAATAAATCTTTGCGTGGAAAGAGATAGCGATTCTAGAGTATCGTATGGGAAGAAGAGCATGTGGAAACAAGAGCAAAAAACTAGTGCAAGCTTGAAGTGAGATATACATATACATATACCTAGCGATAGGATGTTGGCACGACGAAAGCGATATCGTCCCAAGAGGACGAGGAACCAGGAATGAACTCTGGTATTGAACTAGCAGTCCACGTCGTGCCAACCTGAGAACAAGCAATAAATCAGACCCACAGTAGCTAGATACCTGGCGATTGATTAAGTCTGTAAGTTGTTAACGTGACAACTGGTGCGTTTCTCTATTTATATATAATACATATATACCAATTCTCGTTTCCTCTGTGTACATTTGTACATTTGCACGTTATTCGTTTTCATAATAGATTAATATTGTCTGGTGCGGCATCTTTATTATCAAATCAGTTAACAATGAGTCTTTGTTCACTTCATTTTTGTTGTGGTTCACAATCGGATAACATTTACTGCAAAAGAATTCGTTTCGAGGCAAATGAAAATCCTCTCAACCTTAAATTTAAGAGGAATTAAATTTGTGTCAAGAAAAACCTTTTTAGCCCCAAAGGGTATTTCTCTAAGTGCTTGGGCGCGTCCATCAATTACGTAAGGATGAGTTAAAAATGTTGAATTAGTTGTGAATTAGTTAAACCACTAAATTTTCGAAAATAAGAATTACCTTAATGTAGGGGAAACGGGGGTATTGCCGTTCTTTGGATAGGGTTTCGTCAATAATCATGTTTACCCTGTATTTATTAAAATAATGTATTCAAAATTGAATAATTTCAAATTAGGTAAAAAAAATTATCTATCATAGATAACATCCTCTCTCATTTTCCCTTATTTGTTTCCCTTTCCTCGTCATTATCATCCTTAAATCATTCGCATTCAATCTCCTTGTTCTCGTCAATCTTATTCGCACTTTCAAACATATAATATTTGTCTTAATCTGATTCTTACTTTTCAATTCCATGTTACATGTTTTAACTTAAAGTCTGCAGGTTTCTTGATCATAAACCTAATATAGCGAGATCAAGTTTGATATCTTTCTTTTAATTTGAAATAGGAATTTCAATTTTTCTGAGACAGTTTAGTATGAAGATAATCAGATGATAATCAAACAATTCGCTATTCAGTTGTGCATCACGAAAGCGATTTTATCCAGGTGTGTTTAGAACAAATGCTAACGTACTTCTTATTCTGAACCGAATGGTCGTAGATCACCCAAGAATCTTCTTCGTGGATCACAAGGATGCATAAGTAGATTACATTATCTTCTGAATTCGTGCTTTCTCGATCTATATTTGAATTGTTCCTCGCAGAAAACAAAGGTCCTCTCTTGTAAAAATTATATTATACAATTCATATTCTTCTTCTTTTTGCATTTTCGTCTCTTTTACCTATTTTTGCCTTCTTGCATTGTTGTCTTATTATTGTATGTTGGCTTTCTTGCTGCATTTTGGTCTCCTTCATTCACTTGTGCCTTCTTGCGTCACTGGTGAACCAGTGATTTTTCGATTTTGACTGGGTATACTAGTAATATACTCAATGAAAACAACGCTACTGAATGTACGAGTAACGCCAAACGATAGATTCAACCAATGACATGGTGCGCCACGCGGCTAAGACATGAACCTCCAGTCGTCTCATCCGCGCAAGTCGCCGGTCGCGTACTTGGACTTTGCAAGTTCACGTGTTTCTGTTAGAAATTGTTGGTGCCTGGTTGGATAAGATTGGATATAATATGTTTCACTTGAAATTGGGGAGGCCCCTGCCAACTTGGGTTTGTCTTTGAGCGACGCGTTGAGGGAATAACGGGCCTTCCCGTCATTTGGCCTCAGTTATTGTTATGAGAGTAAAGTGCTGTTTTTAAAAGATAATTCAAAGGTTAGCACAAAAGCGATTTATGACATTGAGTGAACCAGTGAACCTCACTGATTGCCCGTGACACACTTCTGGCTATTTGAGGCTACCCGGATAGTACAAAAATTTCCCTGAACATTCCTCGAACATTCCAATGCAAGGTTCACAGAATTCCAAAAAATGTCCCAGGAAGGTTCTTGAAAGTAGGTAAATGTCCGCGTATCTAGAAAGGTTCCGGGAATGCTCGTAAGGAATTTAATTCATAAAATTAATGAAATTTGTATGATGGAAACATTTTCCACAAACATTCCCGGAAACTTCCTTGGGAACCTTTCTTGATGCACGGACAATTACCTACTGTCAAGAACCTTCGCGGAATGTTCGTGACCAATTTTCGCATTACATAAAATTAATTAATATAATGCGACATTTTTTCACGAACATTCCCGGAACCTTACTTGCGCACCTTCCTTGATACGCGGACATTTACCTACATCCCGGAACCTTCCTGGAACATTTTTGAGAATTCTCCGTAGCTTTTTTTGGAATATTCAGGGAAACTTTTGTGCTACCCGGGCAGTGATATTTCCCTGGAAGTCGGTGAGATTTCACTTTTATTTAAACCTAATCTTGAAAAATTACTCAATTGAAATTGCATATTTGAAATTATAATCTACTAGAATGTAATAATTAAACACGGTTCACACCGGACTTGCCCTATTTTCTGTACCAAGAAAATGAAAACTCGCTATTTGCAAACAATCGAATATGAGAAACGAGAATAGAAATTGCACTCGATCTGAACGTCAGAAATTAGATTAACTCTGCAACATGTACGTGACATTTAAATTAAAATTCACCCCCGCTTTCGATATAAGCAAAATGAATCTCCGCCTTTCACTGTTGTAAATGGGTACTATAGCGAGTGCAACTAAGTAGATTTTCAGTATATATCGCATCGCGAGAGCCACATAAAAGCCTCGAGGAGACAAGAGGAGACAAGAATCTTGCAGTACACAAATACCACGTGATTGTATCTCACTAGACTGAGAGCTGATCGTTAATCTTCAATAATCTTCTAGTTCATCTCTTTCTGCAAAAAAACTCTGCTGATCGAATTTTGAAAAAAAAATACCAGAAGCAATACTTGTCATCTAAAAAGTGGTTTCATTTAGTTTAAAATCTAGTTCTAATACCAAAGAATTTTGTAATTTAAAGCATGTTCACGAATGCTGCAGCACGCCAGGGGATTTTAATTGGATTTGGAAGATTCGTAGGGATTTTTAAGAACATTGGTCATAAAGAGCAATGAGAAGTTGAGAATAATGGTCGTAGTAATATTTTGGAATTATCCAGCATCCATCTCTCACAAGAGGAAAAATGCAAAGTGAAAAACCGACAATAAACAATTACCTGATTTAAAAAATGAAGATGTTACGGTAGAACATGAATAGAACCAAAATCAATTAGAGTTCAATATCCATAAAGACTTTTATTAGACTCACTGGAAAAGATCTATTGACGGTGTCATGCTTTATTTTAATTAGTTAAGCATGTTCGTGGCACACGACGTAATTAAATTGGAGGTTATGGCTGCCGTTAAACCTGACCACTAGGTGTTTGCAAAACGAATCGTTTTCCTTCGGTCCCGCGAGGCGTAATAATTCCAGATGTAGGCTAATGTCAAGAAAGCATGACAACCTGAATTGTACCTGATTGATGATTTGCGTCGTCACTCTCAAATACTTAATCTCTTCTCCTTCGCCTCGGAAATATGATGATTATTCCTAATGATCATATAATTTGGTATGTTTGAAGAAACCTTAGTGGGAAATTTTTTTTCACATTTTTTTAAATAATAGAAGCATTAGGTTTGATTTACAAGCTTCTAATCTATATTTAACCAAGATCTCATGCATACCGTTTTCTTTGATTTCTTTTTACATTGTCATTCGTGAGAGTGTAATGTAATCGTCCAAATTTTTTATCTCTAGTTTTAACGGATCTTTACGTTTCAGCACACACAGTGTCCAAAAATAATTTTTAAAATTTTGTGTCTGTATGTCTGTCTGTTTACCTGAATGTTGTAGCCACGCTAAATTTTGAAGGATTTGTCCAATCAAATCATCATTTGATGCACTTGTTTAGGATTTCAAAATGAAGGTCAAGTTCGGTAACCAGATATTTCTGACCAAAATGAAAAAATGTAGAACATTTTCAAAATTAAAAAAAAAAAATCTTGGTAAGAATTTTAAAAAAGTTTGTCAAAGATTCGGGTTCATGAAAAAACGACTTCCAAATTACCCTTATGGAATTTTGAACTTCGATCAAAATTGAAGAAGTTATATACTTTTAAAAATCTTGAAAATTTTCAAAAAATAAAAAAAATTATTTTGTTAATAGATAAAGAAATTTCATTAACATTTTTTACTAGATATCAAATATATTTCGAAACTATCTCAAATAAGTTTTCCGATTAGACTAAAATTTAAAAAGTTACAGCATTTTCAATTTTCAATTTTAATTCTTTCTACTTTCTTTCTTTCTATTCTTTTTTCATTCCTTATTTCCTTCTTTCCTCTTTCTTTTATCTCTTTCTTTCTTTCTTCTATCTATTTTTCTTTTTTTTTTCTTTTATTTATTTTTTTGTTTTCTTTCTTGCTCTGTTTCTATGTTCTTTCATTTTTCTTCATTCTCCTTTCTTTTTTCCTTTTTCTGTTTTTCTATCTTTATTTTTTCTTTCGTTATTTCTTTCCTTCCATCTTTTTTCTTTCTTTTTTTTCTTCTAACTTCTTTCTTTCGCCCTTTTTTCTAGTTTGCTTTCCTTTTCCTTTCTTCTCTCTTTCTTCTTTCCTTCTTTTTCCCTTATTCTTTATTTTCTTTCTTTCTTTCACTTTATATTTTTTTCTTTCTTTTGTCAAATCTTTTGTAAATTTCTATTCTTTTTTTATATCTTTCTTTCATTCCTTATTTTCTTCTTTCTTCTATCTATATTTCTTTCTTCTATCTGTCTTTCTTCCTTTTTCTTTCCTTCTTTTCTTCTTTTTACCTTCTTACTTGCTTTCTTTCTTCTTTCTTTTTTTTCTGCCCTTCTTTCATTCATCTTTTTTGTTTTCTTTATTTGTTTGTTTTCTTCCTTTCTTTCTTGTTTCTCTTTTATTCTTTTTTGTTCTTATTTCTTTTCTTTGTAAATTATTTTGCGATAAGCTATTGGACCATTTATTCATATTTTATGAAATCGACACTCTGAGTTAGCGCCCTTTCCTTCTTTTCATTCTTTCTTTCTTCTTTCCTCTATCTATCTTCCTTTCTTTCTTATATATTTCTTTGTTCTTTCTTTCTTTTATTTATTTCTTTTCAATATTTCTTTCTTACTTTTTTCTCTGTTCTTTCTTTTTTCTTTGTTCTTCTTTCTTCAGTTTCTTTTTTTTCTTCTGTCCTTCTTCCTTTCATCTTTCTTTGTTTTCTTTACTTGTTTGTCTTCTTGCGCTCTGAGTTAGTCCTCTTTCTTTCTTTTCATTCTTTCTTTCTTTCTTTTATCTATATTTCTTTCTTCTTTCTTTGTTCTTTGGTTTTTTTCTTTCTCTCTTTCTCTTCGTTATTTCATTATTTTCTTTCTTGCTTTCTTCATCTCTTCTTTCTCTTTTCTTTATCATTCATTATTCTTTCTTTTATCTTTTTTTTCTTTCTCATTTCTTTCTTTCTTTCTTTCTTCCTCTCTTCCTTCTTTCTTTTTTTGCTTCCTTTCTCTCTTCTTTCTTCTTTCATTGTATCCTTTTTTCTTTCGTTCTTTCTTTCCTGATATCTTTTTCTTCTTTTCCTTCTGTCCTTCTTTCCATCTTCTTTCTTTTTTAGCTGGCTTTCTCTTTTATTTCTTTTTTTCTTCTGGCCTCTTTCTTTCGTCCTTTTTTCTTGGCTTGCTTTATTTTTTCTTTCTTCTCTCTCTCGTCTTTCTTTCTTTTCCCCTTATTCTTTATTTTATCTCTTACTTTTACTTTATCTTTATTTCTTTCTTTCGTCAAATCTTTTGTGAATTTATATTCTTTTTTTAATATCTTTCTTTCATTCCTTATTTCCTCCTTTCTTCTATCTGTCTATCTTTCTTTTTCTTTCCTTCTTTTTTTCTTTTTACCTTCTTGCTTGCTTTCTTTCTTCTTTCTTTTTTTTCTGCCATTCTTTCCTTCATATTTCTTTGTCTCCTTTATTTGTTTGTTTTCTTTCTTTCTTTCTTGTTCCCCTTTTATTCTTTTTTCGTTATTTTTTGTTTTTATTTCTTTCCTTCGTAAATTATTTTGCGATAAGCTATTGGACCATTTATTCATATTTTATGAAATCGGCACTCTGAGTTAGCGCTCTTTCTTTCTATTCATTCTTTCTTTCCTTTTTCTTCCTTTCTTCTTTCCTCTATCTATTTTCCTTTCTTTCTCATATACTTCTTTGTTCTTTCTTTCTTTTATTTATTTCTTTTCATAATTTCTTTCTTGCTTTTTTCTCTGTTCTTTCTTCTTTCTTTGTTCTTCTTTCTTCATTTTCTTTTTTTTTATTTGTTTGTCTTCTTGCTTTTTCTCTTCTTTCTTTCTTCTATCTATCTATATTTTTTCTTTTCTTCCCTTCTTTCGCTCTTTTTTGTTTTTCTTCCTTCCATTTGTAAATTATTTTCCGATAAGCTACTGGACCATTCATTCATAATTTATGAAATCAGCACTCTTAGTTAGTCCTCTTTCTTTCTTTTCGTTCTTTCTTTCTTTCTTCTATCTATCTTTCTTTCTTCTTTCTTTTTTCTTTGGTTTTCTTCTTCATCTCTTTCTCTTCGTTATTTCATTATTTTCTTTCTTGCTTTCTTCATCTCTTCTTCCTCTTTTCTTTATCATTCATTATTCTTTCTTTTTTTTCTTTCTTATTTCTTTCTTTCTTTCTTTCTTCCTCTCTTCTTGCTTTCTTCTTTTGCTTCCTTTCTCTCTTCTTTCTTCTTTCATTCTATCCTTTTTTTCTTTCGTTCTTTCTTTCCTGATATCCTTTTCTTCTTTTCCTTCTGTCCTTCTTTCTATCTTACTTGTTTTTTAGCTGACTTTCTTTTTTCTTTGTTCTTTCTTTTTTTCCCTTCTTCTTTCTTTTCTTTCTTTGTTTCTTTCTTTTTGGTTTTTCTTTCTTTTGTAAATTATTATCCGATAACCCCATTTATTAATATTTCCTGAAATCAGCACTCTTAATTCACTCTTTTTCTTTTCTTTCGTTCTAAATTCTTTCTTCTTATATTTCATTTCTTATTTCCTTCCTTCCTCTTTCTTTTATCTATCATTCCTTCTTCTATATATTTTTCTTTCGCCTTTCTTTGTACTTTCCTTCTTTTCTTTATTTCTTTGTTTTCTGTCTTGATTTCTATCTTTTTTTTCTATATTCTCCTTTCTTCATTCTTATTTTTTTCGGTTTCTCTATCTTTCTATTTACTTCGTTTTCTTTCTTTTTTTCTTGCTTTCTTCCGCTCTTTCATTCTATCCTGTTTTCTTTCGTTCTTTCTTTCCTTCCATATTTCTTTCTTCTTTTTTCCTTTCCTTTTTTATTTATTTTTTATTTCCTTTCGTTCTTTCTTATTTTTATTTTTTTTGTAAAATATTTTGTGCATTTTTGCACATTTTTTTCTATTGTTTCTTTCCTTTCTTATTTCCTTCTATCTATCTTTCTTTCATTCTTCTATCTGTCTATCTTTCTTTTTTGTTCCATTCTTTTCTTCTTTCTTACTTTCTTTTCCTCATCTTTTTTCTTTCTTCTTCATTCTTCTATCTGTCTTCTTTCCCTCATCTATCTTTCTCTCTTCTATCTGCATTTCTTGTTTTTTTCCTTTCTTTCTTCCTTTCTTTCTTCTTTCTTCATTCATTTTTCTCTTCTTTCTTTAATTCCTCAATTCCTTCTTTATTCTGTCTTCCATCTTCTTTGTTTCTTCTTACTTCCCTTTTCCTTTCTTTCTTCTTCCTTTTTCCTTTCTTTCTGCACGTTCTTTCATTCTTTATTTCCTTCCTTCTTGCTTTTCCCCTTCTTCTTTCTTTCGCTTTCTTATTCTTCTTTCCTTTTTTTGCAAATGATTTCCCAATAAGATACTGGACCATTTATTCATATTTTTTCGTGAAATCGGCACTCAGAGTTAACCCTCTTGATATATGTTTTACTTCCCTTTTCTTTTCAGCAATATGATCTTATATTGTTTGAATGATCTGTCCCTTCACGACTGTCTCACCCTCAGTTGTTTTTATATCCACTGAATAAATATTCCTATAATGGCATTTACTCGAGGCTTCTCCACGTTCGCTTTCTTTTTTTTAAACATCTTTTTCCTATCGATTCCTCTTGGATAGTTATTTCAACGAATGCTGTAGGTTTTTTTACGAAAAAATTAATAACTTTTTGTTGTTGTTTTAATAACCATATACGTACCATTTTCAAATCTTCTTATAGTAGAAAAGTTCACATTTTGGACAAAATCGAGTGCGAAGCACGAGACATGTGATTAGACTGTGTTCGTTAAAGCCCAATGAGCTTTCACAAAAGAGAATTCACAATCATTAAATTACAGTTGTCGATACTTTGACCATTAATTTTGACTGAGCGCGTAGCGCGAGGAAAATATAGTATCGAGCGCGAAGCGCGAAAATCAACAGTCGCGTGCCCTAGGCGTGCTCAAACTTGCGGCTCAAACTTGCAGCAACGTTTTTTTTTAATTCTCTGCATTAACAGAAGAAGTAGTAAATAAATTGTTCTCTCTTCCACCAAAGCGCAACACGTATAATATTAAACGAAGGTAAAAATTAAGGTAGGTCAGTCGGATTTCATATATTAATAACGTGAGCTAGGTCAGGACTGTGAGGTTATGGTCGCCTTCTGATTTTTTTTTTGTTGATACAGCGTTTTCTCCAGAAGACAATGCCCGCCCGTGGGCTGTTCACCAGAAGAGAGATTTATCTTGATGATGATGATAATAATAGTTAACAAAGGTCGTACGTCGCATCCGTCGCATCGATGCAAAAAAGGCATTTTGTAACTTAAGGTCATGTGACGAGTAGGTCACGTGCCCGGCTTCCTACCTTACCGACACTTTTTTTATTTTTTAAATTATTTTCGCACGAATAGCTACATCGAGTTGAAAATTTGGGATAATAAATAAGAAGCACTAATAAAACGCGGCTCTGGTCCTAAATTTTTGTAATTATGAAAAAAGTTGTTTTGTAAATAATTTTTTTTTTTGCTTTTTTCATAATTATACAAATTTAGGACCAGAGCCGCGTTTTTTAGCGCTTTTGATTTATTATCCCAAATTTTCAACACGATGTGGCTATTCGTGTGACAATAAGTTTACAAATAAAAAAAGTGTCGGTAAGGTAGGAAGCCGGTCACGTGACCCACTCCTCACATGGCCTTGAAGATTTGATTTTTCTATTGCGTCTCCCAATACTGTGTTCACAGGATTTCCAGTGACCTTGAAAAGCTTGAAAACCTGAAAATCTCCTTGAATTTTCCACGAGAATCTTCATTTTTTTTTTTTTTTTTTTTGCTTTTAATACAGTTATTTTATTGAATGTGAAAAGTAATTTAAATCTTTTTATCTTTTATGAAAAAAACATCTGGTTTAGAATAAGTCCTGTGACTGAAATGTTTTTCATTTATCAAGATATAATTTATATTTTGTTCAGAAAAGAATAAATAAAGAGATTTCAAGAACTTTTTATAGACTTGGCCAATTTTTTATGAAATTTGTCTTAAATTTTCAGAAGGTTATAAAAAATGTTAGAAATTTCAAAAGATTTCACAATTTTCAAAGATTTAAAAAATTGTGCATACGAGATTTCAAACAGTTCAAAAGGTTTAAAAAAATTTTTAGGAAATGTCAAAAGATTTCAAATAATTCAATGATTTCAACCAATACAAAAGATTTCGCAAACAAAGATTTGAGATAGATTTCACAAATATTTCAAAGAATTCAAGAATTTCAAAGGTTTCAAAAAGGGTTCACTACACTAAATTTCAAAGATTTCAAAACATTTCAAAAGATTTTAGAAGATTTCAAAATATTTCAAAATATTCAAAAGGATTTTGGACATTTCACAAAGATTTCAAAGATTCGGAAAAGGCGTGCACATCAGATTTCAAATATTTAAAAAAAAATCAGAATGTTTTGAAACATTTAGAATATTTCAAAAAGATTTTAAAAGGTTTCAAAATATTTCAAAATTTTTTTTAAATAATTCAAAATATTTCAAAAATTTAAAAATATTTAAAAAAGAATTTTGAACATTTCACGGATTTCAAATATTTAAAAAGGCATGCGCACCAGTTTAAAAATATGTCCAAAAATTTCAATATTTGTTGAAATATATTAGAAGATTTCAAGAAGATTTCAAAATATATCAACAATTTTTAAATGTTTAAAAGGATTTTGAATAAAGTTTTCACAGATTTCAAAAATTTTTAAAAGGCGTGCACACCAGATTTCAAATATTCCAAAATATTTCCAAACATTTTCAAACATGTTAGAAGATTTCATACAGATTTTGAAATATTTCAAAAATTTTAAAATGTTCAAAATAATTTTGAAAATTTCACAAAGATTTTACGGATTTCAAAAATTTTTAAAAGGCGTACAAATCAGATTTCAAATATTTCAAAAAAAACATTTTAATTTTAGAAGATTTCAAAATATTTGAAAGATTTTAAAATATTTCAAAAACATTTCAAAAGGTTTCAAAATATTTAGAAAAATTTTAAAAATTGCACAAGGATTTCACGAATTTCAAATATTTAAGAAAGGTGTGCACACCAGATTTCAAATATTCCAAAATATTTCAAAAATGTTTCAAGCATTTCAAAAAGAACTCAAAATATTGTAAAGATTTTAAAATTTTCGAAATGATTTTTAAAATTTCACAAAGATTTCACCGATTTTAAAGATTTAAAAAAGGCGTGCACATCAGATTTCAAATATTTTAAAATATTTCAAAAAATTTTCAAACATTTTAGAAAATTTCATAAAGATTTCAAAATATTTCAAAGATTTTAAAATTTTTTTAATGATTTTGAAAATTTCACAAAGATTTTACGGATTTCCAACATTTTTAAAAGGCGTACAAATGAGATTTCAAATAGTTCAAACAAAAATGTTTAATTTCAGAAGATTTCAAAAGGTTTCAAAAGATTTTAGAAGATTTCAGAAGATTTCAAAATATTCAAAAGGATTTTGGACATTTCACAAAGATTTCACCGATTTTAAAGATTTAAAAAAGGCGTGCACATCAGATATAAAATATTTTAAAATATTTCAAAAAAATTTCAAAAATTTTAGAAAATTTCATAAAGATTTCAAAATATTTCAAAGATTTTAAAATTTTTAAAATGATTTTGAAAATTTCACAAAGATTTTACGGATTTCAAACATTTTTAAAAGGCGTACAATTGAGATTTCAAATAGTTGCAACAAAAAATTTTTATTTCAGAAGATTTCAAAAGGTTTCAAAAGATCTTAGAAGATTTCAGAATATTTCAAAATATTCAAAAGGATTTTGGACATTTCACAAAGATTTCACGGATTTCAAAGATTCGGAAAAGGCGTGCACATCAGATTTCAAATATTTAAAAAAAAAATCAGAATGTTTTGAAACATTTAGAATATTTCAAAAAGATTTTAAAAGGTTTCAAAATATTTCAAAAATTTTAAAAAATAATTCAAAATATTTCAAAAATTTAAAAATATTTAAAAAAGGATTTTGAACATTTCACGGATTTCAAATATTTAAAAAGGCATGCGCACCAGTTTAAGAATATGTCCAAAAATTTCAATATTTGTTGAAATATATTAGAAGATTTCAAGAAGATTTCAAAATATATCAACAATTTTTAAATGTTTAAAAGGATTTTGAATAAAGTTTTCACAGATTTCAAAAATTTTTAAAAGGCGTGCACACCAGATTTCAAATATTCCAAAATATTTCCAAACATTTTCAAACATGTTAGAAGATTTCATACAGATTTTGAAATATTTCAAAAATTTTAAAATGTTCAAAATAATTTTGAAAATTTCACAAAGATTTTACGGATTTCAAAAATTTTTAAAAGGCGTACAAATCAGATTTCAAATATTTCAAAAAAAACATTTTAATTTTAGAAGATTTCAAAATATTTGAAAGATTTTAAAATATTTCAAAAACATTTCAAAAGGTTTCAAAATATTTAGAAAAATTTTAAAAATTGCACAAGGATTTCACGAATTTCAAATATTTAAGAAAGGTGTGCACACCAGATTTCAAATATTCCAAAATATTTCAAAAATGTTTCAAGCATTTCAAAAAGAACTCAAAATATTGTAAAGATTTTAAAATTTTCGAAATGATTTTTAAAATTTCACAAAGATTTCACCGATTTTAAAGATTTAAAAAAGGCGTGCACATCAGATTTCAAATATTTTAAAATATTTCAAAAAATTTTCAAACATTTTAGAAAATTTCATAAAGATTTCAAAATATTTCAAAGATTCTAAAATGTTTAAAATGATTTTGAAAATTTCACAAAGATTTCACGGATTTCAAACATTTTTGAAAGGCGTAAAAATGAGATTTCAAATAGTTCAAACAAAAATTTTTAATTTCAGAAAATTTCAAAATATTTGAAAGATTTTAAAAGATTTCAAAAACATTTCAAAAGGTTTCAAAATATTTAGAAAAATTTTGAAAATTGCACAAAGATTTCACGGATTTCAAAGATTTAAGAAAGGCGTGCACACCAGATTTCAAATATTCCAAAATATTTCAAACATTTTTCAAACAATTCAAAAAGAATTAAAAATATTGCAAAGATTTTAAAATGTTTAAAGTGCTTTCGAAAATTTGCCAAAGATTTCACGGATTTCAAAAATTTTTAAAAGGCGTGTACACCAGATTTCAAATATTTCAAAAAAATTTCAAAAATTTTAGAAGATTTCAAAATATTTGAAAGATTTTAAAAGATTCCAAAAGATTTCAAAAGGTTTCAAAATATTTAAAAGGATTTTGAAAATTTCAAAAAGATCTTACGGATTTCAAAGATTTAAAAATGGCGTGAACATCGGATTTCAAATATTTCAAAAAATTTCAAGAGGTTTCAAAACATTTTAGATAATTTCAAAATATTTCGAAATAATTGGTCTATGACTGTGGGCTAGGATTTCACAAAATAAAAACAAATAAAAAAATTTCTAAAAGATTTAAAAATATTTAATAGGATTTTGAACATTTCACAAAGAATTCACACATTTCAAAGATTTAAAAAAGGCGTGCACACCAGATTTCAAATATTTTTAAATATTTTAAATGGTTTCAAATCATTTTAGAAAATTTCAAAATATTTAAAGGTTTAAAAATATGTAACAGGATTTAAAAGATTTCACAAAGATTTCACTGATTTCAAAGATTTAAAAAAGGCGTGTACACCAGATTTCAAATATTTCAAACAAATTTCAAAAATTTTAGAAAATTTCAAAATATTCGAAAGATTTCAAAAACATTTCAAAAGGTTTCAAAATATTTAAAAGGATTTTAAAAATTCCACAAAGATTTCACGGATTTTAAAGATTGAAAAAAGGCGTGCACACGAGATTTCAAATATTCCAAAATATTTCAAAAAATTTTCAAACGTTTCAAAAAGAATTCAAAATCTTGCAAAGATTTTAAAATGTTTAAAATGATTTTGAATATTTCACAAAGATTTCACGGATTTCAAAGATCTAGAAAAGGCGTCCTCACCAGATTTCAAATATTTCAAAAGGTTTCAAATCATTTTAGAAAATTTCAAAGTATTTAAAGATTTAAAAGTATTTGAAAGGATTTAAAAAATTTCACAAAGATTTCACTGATTTCATAGATTTAAAAATGGTGTGTACACCAGATTTCAAATATTTCAACATTTTTTAAAAAATTTTAGAAGATTTCAAAGTATTTGAAAGATTTTCAAAGATTTCAAAAAAATTTCAAAATTTTCCAAAATATTCAAAAGGATTTTGAAAATTTCACCAAGATTTCACGGATTTCAAAGATTTAAAAAAGGCGTGCACATCAGATTTCAAATATTTCAAAATATTTCAAAAAATTTTCAAACATTTTAGAAGATTTCAAAAAGATGTCAAAATATAGCAAAGATTTTAAAATGTTTAAAATTATGTTGAAAATTTCACAAAGATTTCACGGATTTCAAAGATTTAAAAAAGGCGTGAAAATCAGATTTCAAATGTTTCAAAAAATTTCTAGAGGTTTCAAAACATTTTAGATAATTTCAACCGATTTCAAAATAATTGGTCTATGGCTGTGGGCTAGGATTTCACAAAATAAAAACAAATAAAAAAATGTCTAAAAGATTTAAACATATTTAACAGGATTTTCAACATTTCACAAAGATTTCACGGATTTCAATAATTTAAAAAAGGCGTCCACACCAAATTTCAAATATTTTCAAATATTTCAAAAGGTTTCAAATCATTTTAGATAATTTCAAAATATTTAAAGGTTTTAAAATATTTAAAAGGATTAAAAAAATTTCACAAAGATTTCACTGATTTCAAAGATTTAAAAAAATCGTGTACACCAGATTTCAAATATTTCAAGAAAATTTCAAAAATTTTAGAAGATTTCAAAATATTTGAAAGATTACAAAAGATTTCAAAAACATTTCAAAAGGTTTCAAAAATTTTAGAAGATTTCAAAATATTTGAAAGATTTTAAAAGATTTCAAAAACATTTAAAACGTTTTCAAAATATTAGAAAGGATTTTAAAAAATGCACAAAGATTTCATGAATTTCAAAAAAGATTTAAAAAAAGCCGTGCACACCAGATTTCAAATATTTCCAAAAATTTCAAAAACTTTTCAGACATTTTAGAAGATTTCAAAAAAATGTCAAAATTTTTAAAAGATATTAAAATATTTAAAAGGATTTGGAACATTTCACAAACATTTCACGGAATTCAAAGATTTAGAAAAGGTGTGCACGCCAGATTTCTTTAGAAGATTTCAAATAATTCAATGATTTCAACGAGTACAAAGAATTTCAGAAACAAAGATTCAAGAAAGATTTCACAAATATTTCAAACAATTCAAAGGGATTTCAAAAGATCTCAAGAGTTTCAAATTTTTTTAAAAAGGGTGCAGTACACCAGATTAAAAAAATTTCAAAGAATTTCAAAAATTTTAAACGTATTCAAATTTTTTTAAAGATTTCACAAAGATTTCAAATATTCCAGTCAAAAATTTCAAAGATTTCAAAAAGAGTACTGTACACCAGATTTTAATAGTTTCAAAATCTTTCAACAAATTGAAGAAGATTTCAAAATATTTCCATGATTTCAAACGAACACAAAAGATTTTACGAACGAAGATTAAAGAAAGATTTTACAAATATTTCAGAGATATCATAAAGGTTTTAAAAAATATTCAAAAAATGTCACAAAGATTTCACAGAAATTTCAAGATTTCCCAAAGATTCTAAATACTTCAAAAGATTTTAACGAATTCACAAAATTTTGAAATATTCCCAAAGATTTCATAAAGACGACTTATGTACAAAAAAAATTAAGAATGTCTTTATTTATGTTTCTGCTTTCTTAAAAAAAATGTTGGCTAATAAAAAATGAAATGGTTAATTTTTTACATGCATAACAAACGGTGTTTCATTGCTTGATTAAAAAAAAAGGACTTTTAAATCAGAGTTGAAATAAATCTTTCGCAAAGCGCTCCCGCAAAAAGTATTTGTTTAAAATTAAATAAATCGTTTCTCACCCAATTTTTTTCATTAAAGCAAACATAACTTTAAAGTGAAGAAAATCATTTAAAGCAAAGAAAAAATCTTCATTGAAACAAAAAACCACTTCTTCGATGCAAAAAAACTTTTCTTTGACTGAGAGCCAATTAATATTTTTCTTTGATTCAAAGAATATTTTTTCTGAATGTTAAAGTCGTTTAAATATGTTTTCGAGTGGGTAGGGGGGGAGGACAATTAAGGTGAGTGGGGTGATGAAAAAGAGAAAGAGAAGCCAGGTTATTTCCTGAGCCACATCAGACCACGACGCGACGGCTACGCCCTTATCCCATACGGACGGTGTTACATTACAGAGCCAAGAAACCGGCGGAATCGAGGCTAAGAGTCGATTCTCATGGCCCCGATGACTTTTCCGAACGCGAAAAATCGTGAACCGCCATCTCGTCGTGTCTACTTTTTTAATTGGGGCGCTATTCCCTCACCAAGTTCATGACAGTGAAATCGATAAATGGGTGACATTATTTCAGAGACGGTGGAGCCCTAGGGGGCACAGGGCAATTCACAAGCAATTAATTATCAGTAGTTCAATAATTTATTAATATTTGATTTAATCGATTTTCAGTTTAAAGATTTAATTTTAGTAATCAGAATCCGCAAGCTGCAGGGTTTTCCAAAACTTGGGTTTATTTAGTTTAGTTCCTTAATATTAAGAATTGATTTTTCCCTTTTATTTATGTATTTCCTGAGTTACCCGACCATCCTGAAGAATCCTCATCCATTCTTTTGTGGCGCCTTTTGTCGATTGTGGTTACTCAAATCCTGTGAAATTTCCCGCCCAACCTACTGCTGTGTGACACGAGTTTCAGCGCTCCTACAGTTTCGGGGAAGGAACTAAACCAACAAAAATCGATTGGATGCATTTTAATCAGCAGTACAAATTATTTGAATCGGCATTCGTGAAAGGTAATTGCCGATTGCCTGCAAAAAATACAAATTTGTATAAAATCCTTTCGAATTTTATACCATACTCCACTGTTTTATTCTGCCGGATCCTCGAGCATTCACTCCTTTTGATAATTATGTAATTTGATGAAGGGGAAGGAACACAACTCTTTTCGTTCGAGATCGCCCAGTGAAGCCGAACTGAGCCCACGATCTCACTTCGGAGAACACTTAATTAATTCCTACCAGAAAGTTTGTCTTAATGTAATGTTAAAAATCACAACACCCGAAATGAATGCTCGAGATATCACCAAAGAAACACAAAGTAGCAGTCAGGATCTCTTTTGACACCAAGGACCAGAAGCCATTGCCCATGAATCATGTCATTGCTTCTTCGTGCATTGTAGAAAGTAAACTTCCCGTTGAAATAGCCGAGCTTCTTTCCCGAAGTGGCAGAGTTCGCTAGAGTCCAGTGTACGTTCACCCTCCAGTCTCTTTAATACTCTCTGCTATGTGTCATCCTGTTCCTATCCATCAAGTCGTACCTCAAAACCTATTGAATATTTATTGGAACGCTGCAGTGGGACTTCGATATCTTCAAGTCGGACGGACCTCTCTTTCTATCATGTGAGATAGACAACGAGGCGCGATCGAAAACGAAACGATGGCTTCGAAGGCTCTCTTTCTGTCGTATATGGGAGACAGAGATGGTCTCATTTCGAAACGACGGTTTCAACTTCGATCGCACTTCGTTGTGTATCTGACATGATAGAAACGGAGGTCCGTTCGACTTAAGGCATCGGAGTCCCACCCCTGTTGGGATTATTACTGTTGATTATTTTTGACGCTCCCTTCAACTTATCTACTTGGATTGGAATTCAAAAGTTCTTATTTTGAGAAGGTTTATTTTCGATCCCCGGCAACGCGAGTGGGACTTCTATAGCTCAGGTGCGGATCAGCTCTGTCATTGTCCTCGGTACTAGGGACTTTAATTTGATGGTTTGCTAAAGTCCTAGTAGCCGACTTGGTTTACAGATAATTCGGGGAGGATGTCCTGGAAAATAATTCAACGTCTTTTGGACCGAAATTAATTGATGTCTAGTATCTTCAATTTCAGAAGAGAATATTTTGTTTGGACAAAGCAACCCTACCAGTTAGTTTTGGTCCCTGGTCCTTTTTGCCCATCAACAAACTCCATAGCAACACCAGTCAAAGGATTGTTTTCCGGCGGATCAGGATTCATCCACTAGTCAGATAAGCAAACTACGTGCGATATTGAGGCATACCAGTAAAGAGAAACTAATTAAGGCGAATTGAGATGAATTCGCTAGAGCCTCCGTGAATCTCGCATTGCGACAATCTCAAATTGAAGCAGGTGATGAATTCTTCTAAATTCGGAAATAAGTAATTCAATCTTCAAATCTGCTATCCCGCCGAATTCGGTGAAAAATTATTAGGGGACCTAATTCATTTGAATGTGTCAGCACGAATTAACTTCAGTGTCAGCCAATTCATTTTAATTCGCGAGAT
>JAABKJ010000014.1:0-100810 GCA_011634705.1 Andricus grossulariae
CAATCTAAAATATCTATACCTTAAACCTATATACCTATCTACCCCTCACCTATATACCCATCCACACATCACTACTTGACCACCGAGCAATTCGCGCCTACCCCGAAAGGGAAACGGCTTAATGATATAATAATAAAAAAATAATGTATCAATGAATAGCAAAAAATCGTTTCCAGTTATCATGTGTAGTTTCTTTACAGTAAATTGTTTAAAATAGGCTCGAAGTCGTGGTTCGAAACTAATAGCGAATTCGGTTATCCTGCATTGGTGTACGCCAGAGCACTCCGACCTGCTCCTTACCTCTTGTAACGTTCTTCTTTCTCCCTTCGACCCGCTTCGGAGCAGGTCGGAGTGCTCTGGAGTGCGCCAGTGCAGGATAACCGAATTCGCTATAAAAGACCTCCTTGAAATGTAAATTAATAGAATCAATAGTTATGGCTCAAAGTAGGACAACTAAGAATTATGACAAATGACTATTCGGAAGCTTGATTTTCGATCAAACCAAAGTTATGTCAAGTGGAATTCGGGAAATATTCAAGCACTTCAATTCCATCTTTCGTGTAAAAACAATCGTTTGTGAGGCATTCACGAACTCCGCTTTCGGTACAAAGAGTCTTCTTCCACTCTGAAAATTCTCTCCGGGGCTACTTTCGCTTGAAATAGCTCGTTTTCTCTACTCTTAAACCCTCTTTTCCATATCTGCAGTGACGCTCGAGTTGATTTCCGCTTTACTATTGCAGTCGTTAACGTCCAAGAATCGGGACCTTCGCAACTATGTACAACCCTTAGGTAGGCTCTCGTCGAAAGCTCTGCCTTTGACGGAGTTCAGTATATAACTCAAGTCAAAACAACTGTTACATTACTCGTTTTCCTTGAAAATTGATGTTATATAGATCCGTCCTTCTCAGTTCGAGTTTATTTTTATTCGTTTTTGCCTGAGTGAAGGAACTCGCTTTCAGAGAAATAGATTTCCGGCTTTTCCAGACTTGCAGGCACCACATAATTCTTCGATATCGTGTTAAGGATTTACTCTTTACGATACACCAGTTTTCTCGATTGGTCTCACTTTTTACGTCTCCGATCCAAGGAAGGTCGAAATGGACGAGTGAAATGATTCCACGATTGGTGCGACGGGTTTGATCCCCTTTAGCTCAACCCTGATCCGAAAATCGGGTGACATCGATCTCTTTGGTGAGCAACCCGACTTTCTTGCGGTCCATACCACTTCGCCTTTCCAGCTTCCCAGTCACTAGTCGAGTGCAGACCTCTTTGTCTTATCCGATCCCCACAGTAAGCGAATAAAAGGCCGCCGTCTAAAGGGAAAGGTGAGGGAGCGCTTTGGCTTTGCGATTTATTGATTTAGGTACTTCATCTATGCGACACGAGTCTAAGAAGGGGGTGTGGCCAACTTTCTTACGTAAGTATAAAGAGGACTCCGGTAAAAATCATTTATCGAACACGAGCAAAGCCCCTTGGACTCTTTCGTTACCCCAAAAGAAGAAGTCTTTCCGAGTGAAAAGAGAATGTGAAGGGCTGACTTTCCTGAATTGTGAGAACCGACACAAGTGCAGAGCAGAGAGTGACGAAAACCAGAGACTGCTCTCTGCGAACTCTTGACTTCTTGTCAAACGCATTTTTCCCTATTCAAGTCGTTCAAGTTGTGGAGAATAAAATTAAGATTGATGAGAAATTTTACAATGTCTGATTTTATTTTTATTCATTTCAAAGCAAGTTTCAATTTTACTAGTTCATTGCTTTTGAGTGTTCGGTTCACACTTCAATCAGTACAAGTCAAAGTGCCACAATGCATCGTATACGATACGTCGACCGTATAAGGACATCGGGAGGACAATTAAGACTGGATTTTGCTGGACGATCCGAGTGACGTAAGAAGACTCTTACCATTCGCAGCCCCGCCGCGTACGTCTTTCGTCTTCGGTCAACGAACAAAAGAACTATTTTTTTAATACCCATTCCTGAAACGCTTTCATCAACATTCATAATTATGGGCTATATTCATTGCCAATGAACCCACCCCTTATGTCGATGGATGCCAACTATATTTCATGGTTAAAGTCTCTTTTCATCCCTGCTGAAGACACACCATATACTTCTAGCCCGTTAAAATGAGCGGTCGATTTCAAAGGGTACCGGAGTAGTAGTCGGGCCCAAGGATATAATAACTATAATGATTCGTTATTAGTCAACATTCCGTGATTAAACGCTCTCCATCATCCTTCCTCACGTATCGCTTGCTCCGATGTGCCAGTTCACTGTTCAAGCTTCTCGCAAGTCTAGATGGATTTTTACCATTTTGCAACAAATCCACCCATCTTAGCCAATTTCATCGCATTAAAGTCGACTGCACGTGCCTTATGACGCGGCTCACCGACCATACAGGAATTCTCTAATACCGCGCAGTGAAATGGAGACGGAAGGGTTAAAGGTCGATTACCATATCCGAGTATGAAACGTGCGATTGAAAATCGCGATTTCATACGACTCGCTCTCTGCACCGTGTATGGGAGTCTCTTGGGAAAACATGAGAAAGAGAAGACGGAAACTAACTTCTCGTGTAGAACTAGAATGTCACGCTATGTTTCCCTGCAAGATTGTTTTCCAAGTTTCTACTAATGTGAAAATATCTGAAAGTCAAAGAACCAAAGATTCGAGTTAAAACTTTTTTTATCGCCTGCAAGAGAAGTCGTTTTCGCGCCTCGACAAATTGCACCAATTAATTCGCCTCCGAGGACAATGAATCATTGGGGTCTTTATTAATCTCGACTGGTTTTAATTAAGATGACTGACCTTCGACGCCCAGCGGCTGCCGCTTACTCTGAGAAAGTCCGTGGATAATAAGACAATGTTATTATACTGTTGTTATTATTATTATTATTATTGAATTCATTATCAATCTTGTCTTTTATACTTTGATTAAGGCTGTTGTTCGTCATGTCACTGAGAAAATGATTAAATACTTGATGTCATGATTGAAAATAAGTGTCGCATTCCCAGGATGGTGAGGGTCCAGAGCGTAAGAAGTGAAAATAGGAGTCCCCTGATATTAATGGGACGTATTTTAGTCGAATGATAAATCGCTTGACTACTCCAAGTTGATTTTATTTATATCATTTATACCTACGTCTGTCCGCGCTTTTATATATGCCGCAAGTCGTTCATTTCTTCGGGAACATTAAGTTACGACCACAAGGTATATCATTCATTTTTTCTCCTCCGTTTTCTACTCTCATCGTATCTCCACTCTTCCCTCTTCTTCGGCCTCTGTCTTTCGTTGCCGGAAACTAACAATCGCGATACGCACAGGGACGCACTTGAGAGACGCGCATTGCCTCAAGAGGAACGTAAATTTAATATTCAAAGACAATGAGAGATTCCTTATGAATAAAAAATCTTCTTTCAGAGAACCTGAATCTTATCGACAGAAGACTAACATTTTTATAGAATTTTTATTTAGAAAAAATGGATAAAATCTCTTTTGAATCAACTCTTTGCAGATAAAAAATTTACATGATAAACATGTGACTATCTGACCTATCGTTTTCTGAATCATATCATCACTTCCGATAAATTTGCAATCTATCAGCAGCCAGCGAGCGTTCTTCCAGTTTCAGAAACGCGTCGTTTTGGTGGATGCGAGGTAGACTTTCATTCTTTATTATGCCAGTAACGCGTTTCCTTGCGAGAATTATAGCTTCGGATACCTGTTCCTTGAGTGAGGAAGAAAAGGAAGAAGGGAGAACAGATATAATGCGCCCACTTGCGGTCTGGACCGCCGAGGGCTGCTGTATTCAATTATGCAGTGCATTTCACCTCCTTCGTATATGTCTGTTCCATTTTGCTTCTGTTGTTCGAGCATCATCGCGCTAATATGGATAGTCTGCAGATATCTGTGGTTTGCCACCTTTCTGAATCTAAAGTCAGAGAACGAAAAGTTCTAAAATGTAATCCCAGTTGACCTGGAACTTTTTCCAATGGCCCTCGAATCCCCCATGTGTCTCATTGGGATAAGGTGCACCTGGAAGTACGAAGCAGTAACCCATATCGACACGAAATTATTCATGTTGGAGTGTCCAACCAACCACCATTCGCTCACTTGGATGCTAAAAGGGCATCTCGAACCAACCCGTTCTCGTATCCGATTAACCTATTTTGCGAATGAATCGCCTGACCGCTCGTCCTTTGGCGACCCTTTGATACCAATACCTATAATAGTTTAACTATCCTCGGGCTGCGAGTCTGACAAATCACTTTGGATGCTTCGTTTCCTTCAAACTCGATCACAGACCTAATTAGCAAAGCAGTTGCCATTTCAGGTTTCAATGGAAAATTTAATATCTAAATGTATTATTTATAACTTCTGGTGCTTCTCATCTCATTATGTGACCCAATTTAGTTTCGAGTAAAGAATTTAATCCCCAATCTATAGGACTATAAGACAGCCATTTGGACGGTCAAACTTGCCATCTCTGGCTGGTCAATATATTATGTTCTACTGGACCATCTAAACCCTTAATTTTTTCTCAATGTTTCTTTCTTTATTTATAATTAAAATCAACCACTTATGTTCCTTGCACAGTCAGCCCTTTTTATTTCTTGATTTAGAATTTGAATTAATCAAGGAACTAACTTCTAGAAATACCCAACATCAACTCAAACTTCTAACTGCACCAAACGCAAAAAAATTTGAAGTTTAATGACAGTTTCAAAAGCCATCGTAGAAACAATTTCACATCCCGGTAAAGTAGAAACTTAGGTCAAGGAAATCGAAGCCCGCCAGGGGTATGCTGCGGTTCCCGGTTATTATAACACGTCATTGGCACGTCTCTCGAGGCGTTTGTGCGGGAGGCAATTGAGAGACCACTTGAAAACTCAACTCCGATAACTCGAGCAAGCATGGGAAATAGGAAGCAACGGAGAATGTTGCCAAGACAGAAGGTAGACGAAGGTATACTAAAGAGGAAAAGCAGTTGCTATCGTTATCATTGAAAACCTTCAACCCTTGTGCATCAGTCGTCAGAACCAAACTCGTGTTAGTCTCGCTTACGATCCAGCAACTTGAGAGTACTTCTACCTAATGGAACCCAGATACATTTTTTATCGCGATCACATCTTCACATCCTATTTTACTCGAGACAAATAGGATCTTGTCGGTTTCCGATCAAGTATTCATTTGACAAATCAGTCACGCACTCCTTTATTCCCTTATTCTGCTTTAATGTAAGGTTAATAATAAATTTGTTATTCATTCGCGTGAGATTATTTTTTCAGTTATAAATGAGGTTATGTGAAAGGAAACGTTAGTAGCTTTGCTTAATTTTAAGGCAATACTATTTTAATCTTATGTAATTTGCTCCATCTCTGCTTTGAACAATCAGGAAGTCGACTTTATCGTTCTGGAGTTAAAGGGGTAACTGTATTCAGTGACATTGCTGATGTCGAGAAACCGTACTTTACCTCGGTGTAATGAGGTAAGCATGTAATGAGCGAGCGTCTAGGTTTGGTTTATTCGAAGATCCTTATCTACCCTTGTCAAGGCTTTGACTGTCAAAGTGTTGCAGTCTTCTCAAGAGAAAGAACAAGAAATCTCTCAGAGCTTACCCTATTCGAGACACTTGTCTTCAAGCCCGAAAGGGCTTTAATTGGAACTGCGAACCGAATAGTAGTTAACTCAACCCGCATAATGCTATATGAGTATTTGAAAACTTCATCAAGCATTCAAATTAGAAAAAGAATCCGAGAAGGAAACTAAAGTTTGAAGCAGTAATCTTCATTTCATTTCTGAATTCACAATCTATCGGCAAGGTGAATTTTTCTGCTAATGGATTATTTTTTCAAGGAATATCTATCCGTCTACTTTAGGTTATTGAATTGCACAAGGGGAAAGTGAAGAACTCTTCAAGATGAAATACTGTATCTATGTGGCGATTTCGAGTCGTTTTTCTCCTTTACGATTCCAGAACTGGGAAAGTTTCTTCATTCAACAGATCACCCACTCGATCCCGTTGCCATCCGTGTAAACGTTGGCCATATCGGATTGGATGGTGTTCGTGCGTGTACACGACAATAAAGGTCCGTTAAGGCTCTCGTCGGGAGTCTGTTTGTGCCACTGGAAAACAGCACTTTCGAACTAAAATAGCACTTGACATCTGCCTCGAAGCGAGGCTCTCGAGCAGTGAATCTTTCGATTTCAGATGCGGTCTTAAGATCCTGAGGTTGGAGGAAGAAGGTGAAATAAGAGGGTGTGGTGAAGGCTCGATTACATGGAAGAGGACTTTTGCGGAGGCGGATCTTTAATGTAAAGGTGGAATTTTCAGTCGTACAAAACACATAGGTTTACTTACAGAAACCGTTGCGTTGCCACCGACCATCTGAAAGTTTTAAAGCTCACTGCTCCGCAAAACAACGGGGTTGAACGAAGGAACATTCTTGCCTGAAGATTTTTCCTCTACTTTCCAGTGAAGCTACGATTAATATTTCAAAAAAGAGATAGATTCGTTGAAAAGACAATTTCTACTTAAGGGACGAGTAACAATGAACAATGTCATTTGCGACTATTAATTAAACTTCATTAAATTAATGATGATGTTAGCCACGATGAAAATTCACAGTACGTACCAGCGAATCTTATTGTTGTATGCATATTAAACATTTGTGTCAAATATAGTTTTTAGGATTCTCTAGTAGTTGAAAGCATTCGAATAATAATAATAACCATCTAACTTTAATTACAGTAATTACTATTGAGCAATAACGTGCAACTGAAAATGGATGTGTTTAAATTCAGTTGGCTTTTATCATAGGAAATTGTCCTCGGCAATAGTTTACTACACATGTGCGCGATTCATCTAAATAGGATAGCTGGTATTCGAATGGATTAATGCCTGGCAGTATTCAGTCAAAAGATCAATCGCTGATCAGAGATCGATGGTGCTAAGCGAGTAGACTGGTAGGGCAGATAAAGGGGAATGCGACCTGTAAATCGGTATCATGATACAATGAAACTTGGTGTAGTTGCGTGGGCGATTGTGTTACTATAGGTACTGATATGCTTATGTGGGAACCTGTACATATATCCCACATATGAACCTTAAAATGGAAAAATAATTCATTCGTAATGATCCAACAAAATTGCTAGACATCCAGAAGTAAAAATTAACTTTGGTAAAACCCTAATTGCGTCTAAAAAATAACATTCTCAAATATTTCTTTCTCGTTGCATTTTTTGGTTCGTCCTCAAATGCTTTTTCGGTCTATAAGTGTAAGCACCAAATATCCTCATGTATGCGGAGCATCTCCGCGTGCCACCGTGTATATTTGTAACCAAACCTAAAAAAAACGTGGAGTTGACATCTGGCCAAATATTTAGGCATAGCTGTAAGATGTGTTTATGTTACCATGCTTGGTTGGCCTAACACTGTATGTGTATTTGTCTTTCTTTTTCAGGTAAGCCATCCGAGTCTCTTTATGGTCGAGCGAGTCTGGGAAATGCAGGACACCGGGACAAGGTGGCTAACAGTAAGTCGATCTCTCCTGTGGAGATTCTGAACGCGCGAGTTAATATTCATCGGGCCGAGGTTCGAGTCGAGGTCAAAATGGGCTCAGTGTCATTTTTTGATGAGTGACAATTGACAAATCTTTTGTTACGCTTACGCACGACCGCCGGATGAAACTGATACCGTTAGAAATGAATTTACAGAACAGAAATTACTTCCAGTCAATGATTTCCTAACATCTTTATTCGTTTGCTTTGTTCGTCTGTCGATGTTCATCTCATTTTTCATTCTATTTCTTTGACTCATCACTTTTTCGACTCAACTTTGACCGATGATTTATTTTCATTCATTTATTCTCATTTGTTCTTACGTTTAAGACTTTCTTTGAGAAAATCTTGGACCTAAGAATCCGAGGGGACATCAATTCCAATTTCGACTTAGACCGGATTGGACAGTCGCATGAGTTGCAAATAATTACAAGTATATTGAATTGAACCATTGAAAATTGTACAATTTTAGTCTGTACATTCCGATTGTAGAATTGATGTAACTCTCGTCAAAATTCTTTACTTTAATTTTAAATTTTATTGAATTATTTTTTATTACAGGATTATTATTATTATTCTTACCCATTTGCGTGCTCTTATTTCTCATTATATTTGTTTAATTTTTACTTATTTGAACATCCTTTCATTTATCATCAGACATTGATTAAGTTGGTTTAATTTTCAAAACGAACTACTTGACTCGTCATTCAAGTTATACAGGATGCAGGATAGACTGATTAGGGCACTGTTTATGCGGGTGTATACCAGTCCTGTAGCTCCTCAGATCTCAATGGATGTTTATTTCAAAGAAACTGAACATGCTTACATACTTACACATTTATCAAGACAACCATCGCTTGAAAGAAAAGCTTAGAAGTGCGGCTGTCTGCCACCAGACCAAACATTTAACTCAAATGACTAATATATATTCTTCTCACGGCGCAGAAGCCTCTCTATTTTCCCTTCTTTTTAAGTATACGATTCAATGCATTGAATTAGCCTGGGCCTCTATTCAATAAACTTTTGTCCGTGTGCGGAATAATAGTGACATCTTTCTTTTTAAAGAGCAAAACAAAAATATTTAGTATTATTATCTCATTTATCTCTCAAAAGGCTTGAAAACCCAAAATCGGACGCAGTTTCACTTAATACAAAATGTGTTTCCTAGTGGTTAAAATAATAGAATAGGAACTAGTAGTCAGTAAGAAAAGTTTCAGACAGGTGAAGCTTGCAAGGGTTTGGGAGGATCGTTCAGGGTGAAATGGTGGCGAGAAGTACGAGGGCAAAGTAATTATTCACGTGCCCGGGAAAAATAGTACAAAAGATTTAGGAAAGGAACGTAGCTTTAGGGAATAAAGCAAGGGCGGTAGTTGGCGTCAGCGCCGTCAGGAAGAGAAGTAGGAGGTTGTAACTGGGAAGAACGAGAAGAATGAAAAGGGCCATGAGAGAAACGAAGAAACAGGAAAGTGGCGAGTGAAGGAAGAGAGCTGAAAGAGTAAAGGAAGTTGAAAAGAAAAAGGAAAAAAAACATAGAAAAAGAAATACCTCGCGGGACTCGTACCGCGGAAGACCCACGACCACTTGGGGAAGTCCTTCGGTCTTTTCGCGCAAAATTTACTGCGTTAAACGGTCGCCTACGCCCTACACTCGGGTACCGCCGAGAATATACGCGTCTTCACCCACTTATTTCCAAAACCTACTTACTGCTATCTCTACTTTAAAAACAAATATTCCTTTAAAAGAGTTTTTTTAAATGAGCGCTCTTTTTACATGTTATGCATCTTTTGCCCTTTCCATCTCATTTATTCCGCATAATAGGTCGCCAAATGAGTTTCCATGTATTTCTTGACTCTGTGGATATTAAAATGATCGCGCTGGACCATCAGGGTATAATACGGAAGCTTTCCACAGCAGTTGTGGTCACGAATATTATTAAAATAATGAGTAGACAATTTCATTTTCGAGGGGGATTTTTGTTTCTTAAATAAAATTACAAAGCACGATAGAATTTTCACATAATATTAGAAGATATTAATGAAGTGTGTTTTAAAACTTGAAATATTAGATGGGGTAGGATACATTTTCTGATAATGAGATTTGTTCTGGTTGGTATGTATAGGTAGCGTTCATCACGGTGATCCTTGAGGGAGATGAGTCCTGGGTTCTGGGACATTTGGCGAGTGAGATTAAACTCGTTTCTCCTGGGCAAAAGCGACGCCAGTGATACGTACGAGTTTACGCGGAAATCGCGTTAATTCCATGGCAACGAAGCGTTGGTACGCGGCCGACTGGTCACCCTCAGGCTAGACGGAGGGCCAAGCGCGGGCGGACGAAATAAATCGCGTGAATTTTCGACGCGTGCACCTAGCCTCCGGCCGTCGCACGTGCGTAGGCAAATATTTGAAATTCGTCGGGTGTTCGCGACCAAGCGAGGCCGAATACGCGGTCGCAATCCAGGAACAGCAAGCAGACCCCGGAAAGCCGGGAAAAGGAAACGCGACATTGGCACACGCACCAAAAGCACAGTTTATCCCTTGCACGTCACAAACCCTCTTTATTAAACACCTTCGTTTGCAGAAAGCCTTTTAATTTATTTCTCCCTCACTTTTTAAACGTCGCTTAACATTATTAAATTTCGAAATGACTTTTTCAACTTTCCGTCCAGAAATTGCAACTGGTGGGCATAGTCCATGAAAAAGTTCCAAACTAGTTCCGAAGTCTCGAATATGAAAAATACTAGAATATTATACATGTGTGGAAAATCAAATATTCCGTAAAAGTATCCGGACAGTTCAGAAAAGAGTCTAGAATAGTTCACGAAAAGTCCGGAGTTTGTCTACTGATGTCTCATGAATATAAGATTTAACATTTAAGGTATTATTTCCGTACCAGAGACTTCCGAACGAAGTTGAAAAGTTTTTAATGAACAAATTTTTCCCGCGTGATTGGATCATGGGCAATCGGGTTTCGAATATTTTCCCGACTTGTACCCGATCAGGAAAACGGATGAAAATCAATGAATGACCTATTTCTTGAAACAGAAACTTCTTATTTAACTTTTCATTTCCTATTTATCATTATTAGTAAACTGAATGCGTTCTGGATTGGTCTTAAGAAATGTTGTTCAATTGGCTTTGGTTGTTTGCTTTTTCTTGACACAGGTTTACAGCACGAGAGTGTTTTCCAAGTATTGCGACTATTTTTCTTGAAAGGTGGAGGGGTGTGGAGGCTCTTTCTGTCGTCGAAGCATGGTTCGTGGCACTTTCGACCGCGCGTTCGAACTTTCTCGATCTACTTCTTTGCCTCAACCCCTTTCTTCGTTTCGTTCGCAAACATCGGGGTTGCCACCCGCGTATACTGCTGGAATGCGCCGGAATTCCGCGGCGGCTGCGAGCGACGAGATAAATTTTATTTAACTCCTGTATACGACGCGAGTGAGCACTGTGTATGAACGACGCCAGCATCATTGCTTTCCTTCTTTACATTCTTAGTTAAAACACCCCCAGCCTCTAAAATCGAGATAGTATCCCAAAACATACATGCAGCGTTTACTCAAAATAAACGGTATTAATTAATTATAATTTTGTAATGAGAAACCAAAATAAGCTCCTCACTAAATGTGTCTTTTCTCTCAATTTCTGTCTTAGTTTCTTTCTATATTTCTCGTTCTTTCTCTTAACATGTCTCTGCTATGGTCGACCGTTGGCGTTAATGGTGCCGCAGATCCCCATCGTTTCTCATTCCTCGACCGACGAGGGATCGAGCAGTGTCATTTTCTTCTCGCGTATCTTTCTTCCTCGTTTTTTCCTTTCGGAGGTAAACGACAGCCGTTATTAATGGTCGTATAACTAACGGCGGTCTACGTCGGGCGCAATGAAATACCCGTTTTCAAGTCTTTGGCTCGGACGTCTCGCGACGTGCATTATTTTCCCTTTCCTGCACTGTAATCGAAGACCAGACCTATTCTTCATCAGAAGTCCAATTAAAGACGATCTCTTAAATAAACCTGTATGCATAAATTTCGCTTTTCCATACCAGATTCAGACAAATGGCCTATTTGAATGTAAACCTATGCAAGAATTTATTTCCTCCCAAGGAAATTGCTTCCAATCGTCAATGCAATTCAAAACACGATTTGTTCACTATCTAGTATCTAGCAATTTGAATTAATTGGAATATATTTATATCTTCTCCTGCTCCCGTTTTCTTTTCTTACGGTGGTGTAGAAAAACCACCTAATAAAAATCGCGGTTAGAAACAGACCGTAATTCCCTCAAGAGTCTTAAAAAATCAGCACTTTGTCTCCCCTTCGAGTTGAGCCCTTCCTGAAAGAATAAATCGTCGGATATTGAGGCAATTTCCAAAAATAGGCGTGCACCGCAGATTGGGGAATGTAAAAAAGAGGGAAGGTAGCAATAGCTCCCAGTACGATTGTAGTAACGATAATCGGTTCTCAAGATATGCATAAACGCTCTCGCTCCTTTCAGCCTCCAAACCGTGCACCCATGTACCTTATCTGCAGACGATCTCTCCAGAGATGCAAAAACAATTCGAGAAATAACATCCGCTGCGATCTCAGGGTGGAGCACACAGGGTAAACTTAACCTCGCAAGCGCCGTGTTCACCGCACCTTCGAGTAGGATTTACTTCTGGAAAGAAACGACCTACATCGATCCCCTCTAACTTTCCATGCAAACGTCCACCAGCGACGAAACTTTGGCCAGCTTGAAATTCATGTATACGCCTAGAAAAAACGCTATTTGAATATTAAACTTACAGCACGTTTCAGTACGGCAATTTACTTCACCTTGGATGCATTTTTATGACCGGGAAAAGGGGCGTTTCCACGAATTCTATTATGAATTTCTTATACAAAGATAACACTTATTTATATTGGACCGGGAAAGCCTGAAAAATCATAGAAATATAGTAAATAGCATAATTTAGAGCCTTTCCTATTTTCATGATATTTCTTCTGCTTCAGCAAATATTTTCCGAGCCATTTCCTCTTGCTTGAGTAGCATTTTGACTTGATTGTTTGGTACATTTGGTCTCTAGTATGGAGTAAATTTTCGTCGGAGAGGAGCGAGAAACTCGAGAAAATACCGCGTTAAGTGTGCAGAGAAAATTGAGTATCTGCCTTCGCCGGTTGGGAGTAAAAAGCAGTACTAAAACGAAAGTTCATCTTTGTTAGTGGGAAGCGAGTAGATCATAAGCACGTTTAAAGCATGCTCGTTTCTTAAACTGCAAGAGCTTGCTACGGCACCGTTGATTCCTCACATGGGCCGTTTCAACGAGAAACTAACTAGGTATCATAAAACTTTGTAAACAGTACGAAAGTACACGCAGATCTCAACTGGAAAGAGCAAAAATCTAAAAGTTCTGCCCTTAAGAATAAAAACTATCTATAGGGCATAATTTCTAATCTGATATGATCGTATATCACCTGATGTAAAATTTGACTCTGCTTTTTGCCCGCAATCTCGAGAGGACAACTCGCTTATCTATATAAAAATATTTGATGTCTAGGAACTGCTTTTCGCTACCCTTAAACGTCTTTTTAGATGACAAAAACTGCAATTTCCTTTAAATTATATTTCCAGAAGTTTTTGATTGAATTAATGTATATTTAATTTGAGAAAGATGTTAAATTAATATTTACATTCGGTTAATAATTTCTTGAGAACAGCAGCAGATAATTTTTCAGTGGATTTCCTGGCGTGTACGTCTCCAGTGGAATACCTGCGCGTATTATATCCACAGAGACGTTGGCATAATACAAATTATCTGCATCCATTAAACGAACTGCATAAACCAGTGTCAAGGAATTCTCGAAATACCGAATGCACAGTACCTGCAATTTATGTATGACGAAACTGGCAACAAGCGTAGAAGGATCGCGATGAAATCCTTGGTTATTATAGTATCCATTTGGGTATAAACACGAGATTACATTACTGAGGAAGCTTGGAAAGACAGACAGGTATTCCTAAGATAATAACTCGTCCAAAAGGATGACTAGGCGCCGTCTGCTATCCATGAATGTCATTCGGTGTCTCTCATGTTCTCTAATGGGGTCTTTACAGATAAGGGCTTTGGCCCACCTAAATGCTTGAAGTGTCCTTCGATTCATCTTACAGCGAACATGCTCTCACACTCCAAAAACAGAAATAGATTTTGTATTCTCATTTCTGAACGACACAGCATTTTCAATTTTGATTCCTCGAGCAGGTTATTATTGAATTCATGTAAAGGTTTAATTTTCTTTTATAGAGTTTTTTCCTTTAATTGGGAAGTCCTCTAGATCCTTAATTTCGGTTAACGAGGCAATGCCAATCTTCTGGCTCGAGTACGACAAAATGATCGGAAATCCGATGAAGCGGATGCTGCACTTGACCGAAACTATCCGTAGGCCACGTTTCGCTCCCCCAGCGTTAATCCGACTTTGTTACACATCGGAACAAGTCACGTGTAAATGGGGGATCGATGGATTCCACTCGGAAGGATTTGGACAATTTTCAGTGCCGACACGGTCATTCGTGTCGACTGAGGTGGGACTCGGTGCTATAGACCCACGAGGTCTATATTGTAGTTAATCCTTGTTCCGATTGTATCTGTTCATTGGGTTACGAAGTGCCCAGCCACGGGGCCTCGGACATTAACTGTCGTTGTTACTGCTACAATGATCGCAGATACTGCCGGTTTCATCGTATTCGCTATGCGTCGTGTGTGTTTGCATGGGAGCATGTACTCTGATCGATAGAACGAAATAGAGTACCAACCTGGGACGAAGATCACGACGCTGGACGTGCAAGTCCATAGAGAAACCTCCTCCCATTCACCTTGCTCTGGCCGATTCCAGGTCTCCTTCCCGGGCTTCGGATTCTAGTTCTTATTTTGCAATTCTCTCATATGCAAATTAATCATTTAAGACAAATTAAAAAGATGCACGACGTGACTAACCTCGCACAAGAAAACTTAAAGGTATACACACGAGAAAGGAAAGCATCGACCTGTTTTTTTAATCATCAGATTAATTCCATTGAAACTAATATCTTTGCCCAAAGAAGGTTTGTGATATTTATTTGGTGCTGATCTTTTTAATAGTCTTGTGGGATTTTTGAAATCTACTGGTGCTATTAAGATATAAGAAGTCGAAGAGATGAAATTCTGTAAGTAGCTTGCGACTCGATTACTCGGTTCCCATCGTCGAAAGCGTGGGGATTATAGGAGATAGTCGAGGGCAAGATGGGGCGCAGGGAGGAGGGCGAATGACTAGCGCAATTAAAGCCGAGGAATCTTTGGAGAGATAAGAGGAGCTGGCCGACCAGTCGGACGGGAGAGACTCGCAGGACTTGCTCTCCCTGGCTCCTGCTCTGACCATTCGTGAGCGACTGATAAAAAGTGTCGCGCAACGAACCACCATGGCGGACCTATAGTTAATTAATGTTATTGCAATTACGTATACCTTCCTACCTACCGCTGGGCTCGCGTTGATCGGGAGCCAATGCTAGTCGGAAAGAGCGCCTACTAAACCGCAAGAACGAACCTATCTTTGTTCCTCTTCCTTCCTCTCACTTCTTCATTCTCTTCTATCTCTATGTTCAAACACGTTCATACAAGCGTGTCCTGGCCAGTTCCCCTGTTTGCTTTATCGCTGTCTCATTAATCGAAACACAGAAATACATTTAGGATACCGCTGTAAAAACGAAATAAAGTCAGGCATGTACCCGTGGGCTGATATGTGCCGTGGTGGCCCTCAACAGTAAGCAGAACTGACCACCGCTCGCTTTGCAATCTTAGCAAACGATTACTTCAGGAATCTGAGTGTAATTAAATAAATGAGATTGAAAAAATAGAAGTCGGTTCTAGCTCTTCAATACACTTCCGGTCTTGATAAGAATTTTAAACTCAAGTTTCACAAAAAGTCAGAAATAGAACATTTCAGATGATCAATTAATAATTAATTTTTATCACAATCACGGAGAAAAATGGATTCTAAAACCTAGGTAATTAAAGACAAAATAATACCGCCAAGATACAGATATCAACGAATATCTTTCTATAGTTTAATATTAGGTTCTACATACTAAATTGTTCAAATATCTTTATATTCTTTTGAGTTCCCAAGTTCAGTCATCGGAAACATTTTTATTTAGATTTTAATTGTTATTTTCTGATCAGAATTGATTTTAATTGAGACTATTCAACCGCGTATTTCTAACTAGAAAACTAGTTCTAACCATTTCAATAATTAAACTGTCTCTTGTTGGCAAACAAGACAAAGTGATGATAATGAAATTAGACTTAATCGATCTATGTCAATTGTTTTGAATGTTGTGTGCAGCGTACCTATAATATACTGTAAATTAGTCATCGGGTCTAGATTTTACGGACTTGATGATGGCAAAAGCCAAATCTGCATTCCATTCGACCATGCTGTTAATCCCACTTGGTTTGTTTTGCCGGAATATGTTCGCAAAAAGTCATTCTTAATGAATAAAGAACATGCAATATTATCTCAAAACATTATGTATAAACCTTTATTTTTGGGGAGTTCGTTCATCTTTCAGAATCGTATAATTGATGCAAAATCCAATTAAAATTCAGTTCGATATAAATAAATACCGCAATTACCCTGCTAGCTTCATAATAATTAATTACGAGTCAGAAAATAGGTAAAATTATCAAATACATTTACCGATTCAAATATCGGAATTTGCTCTAATTAATACGAGATTAAATTTATATCCTACAACTTTGCTTTTGATTGAAGCAGTAGGTGGAATTTAATCAATTTTAAATGATTGGATATAAAACTCATTGTAGAACCAGAATGAAGGAAATTAATTGCCTTTTGGACGGACGCAAAAATGTGTAAGACAGGTCTTAGTTCTTGAATTAGGCCAAAAATAGGGAACTTTCCTGAGAAGTTTTAATAAAGTTGCTCTAATTTGAGGTTCGTTTCATCCCTAATGTACCTCATTTTGCACTTAAAATCCTGACCCAAAAGTTGAAGATGAATTATTTTCGGGAAAATTCATACAAAGTTAGACATTTTCTGAAATTTATTACTTTTATTAATTCACGAGTTTTGAATGAAGTCTTTTGTGAGACAATTGTGAAAGTTGAGCTCTACTTAAGGAAAATTTTGGATAATTAGAAAAGGTCCCATCGTGCTCCATCTTGGCGTGCATATTCATGCTAGGTAATCCGGAGACTAGGTTCGGGACAGCGAGAAAGACGTGTAAATTTTGAAGACTGGAAATGTAGCGTTTTTAAGCGATCACGTTTTAATTTTGCAACAATTCACTACCATTACCTCTTGGACGATTCCCTCGTGTCGTGGCGTGGCAGAGAAACGCGCATAATTCAAGAGACGACCATTCCAAGCGCTGAAACGACTTCTAAAAAATGCAAGCGTCGTTCTCCGGCTTTGCCTCCAAAGAGAGAGGACCCCACCTGCGAGTCACTCGCTTCTTTCTGTCGTAGTCGACCGCTAATTAAATCGCGAGCGGAAGCAGCACACTTGTCTCGCGTGTCTCATTAAAAAAAATGTCATCTTCCGACGGGACTTTGAATATAATTTTCCCATTTAAAAATAGGTCTAGGATATTTAGAATTAAATTTTAAGCCGATTTAAGCCACTAATAAAATAATCTTGGATTTTATTATTGAAAGAGTCAGGAAATTGATAAAAAGTCATAGTTTCTTATCAGCTGACAGGGAATAGGGTCTGCTAATCGAATTCAACAGGTTTTGATTGAATTTCTGTGTCGCCTAGGGTGATATAAGAAATTTGACCGGAAAAATAGGATCAATGTCGTAATCAATCATTTGCAAAGCCCGGGAGACTTCCTGGAGCGTGAAAGGTTCAATTAAATCTTCCGAATCGATTAGACGTTAAAAAGTGTTAAGAAGGAAAGTCTGACGATCTGAAAGTCCTGTGATTTTCCGAAACGTCAAAAGGGTGTGAATTATACATTATGCATATCGATATTATACAAGGGCGTGTACCTACCATGCACGCCCGCTACAGGCGTACCTATGCAAATGTGAAGGCACCCCTTACATTCGAATGTCCTAGATATAGAATCTCTGATAGGACTAACGAGTTTTCTGCAACTTGTACTTTGCTAACTCCCCTTATCATCGATTATTTCCAAATTTCTGAACATTATATCTCGTTACTAGACTCTAACCCCCAGAGAGAATCTTCATAATGAATATACCACAGTTGAAAAATCGAAGCGTAAGAAAATTACTTGAAAAGGAATTAACGATTCGAGTGAAAAAGGGCAAGAATGATTTGAAAAAGTAAGAAAGTCGTTTAAAGCTTAAAAAGTGAGACTCCTTTTTATCCTGCAGTACGTGGTAAGAATTTAAAACCAAACTGCTTATCTCAACTTCAGGACAGCCTGGCTGTAAAATCTCAATCTCTGCGTTGATCGTAAACTCGTTTTGGACATAAAGCTTTATGTTGATGTTTTGATAGAATATTGATATCTATAGTGTCCTATGGCCAATGTAAAAGGTACATTTATGTGAAAAGTTGTCACTTTGGTGATGATTAACAAAAACGAGGTATTGGATTTACACGTAATCTCAAATTCTGAGTCTGGGTTGCGTGGGCTGGGTGCCGTTGGATCTTTCTTCCTTTCTTGATTCAAGGGGCGAATGCACTGCACATCATTTTGTATTATACAAGCCAATTCTTGCATGATTTGCACGCACCTTTACTCCCACATTCGAATTCTTCGAAAATTATATAACGTGGTATTTAGATGTATCTTCTGTAACATAAAATCAATTAAGATTCATTTTGTTGCTATAGGCCGTGAAAACCTTGGGAAAGCCATGGAATTTTTAAACCAGACTTCTGTAGCAAGGAATATTTGTAAGCTTTTGGATATGTTTTATAAGAGCTAAGAGACTCTAAGAACTAATACCATTGGGTCGAAGACGTGCAATCAGTTGCTATATAATCGCTCTTCGAACTTCTTGAAAGCCGTTGAGGAGTGTTGTATAGTCCAGAGAGCGCAAAAGTGCTCCAGGCAAGAAGAGAAAGGCATGTAATTGCAACCTTATCGTGTTTAAATACAGCGCTTAATAATAGAGGAACAATTTTTCCTAATTGAAAGCCTTACGCGTCTTCGCAGAACACAATCGTCTCGAGAACCTTAGACATATATTACAATTTCGAAAGGAGGACGATCAGTCCGTTATTATTACTATCATCATAATTGTGTAATGAAAATGTTCACGGATAATTTATCGCCTGTCTTCCATACTCGATTTTGAAATCATCTGATATTTTCAAATCTCATTCTTGATATAATTTAAACTTTGTTACGAACGAGTTTACGTTTTGCCGAAAAATTGAAATTGTAACAAGTTAATTGGCAAATTAGCAGACCCGAGTATTGAATTCGCAGATTTATTAAAATAAAAACCCGCAATAGGAAAGCTCAATCTGAACATTTTTACCAATTAAAATATGCCCTATATATGGCATCAACATTGCGTGGCAGATTGTGTATCTGTTTTAAATAAAATGCACATCGACACTAAATTCAGTTGAAATTGGCTATGCATTGGGATAATTCTGTGCATCAATGACCGCGGCTTGATCGTGGTTTCAGCGATGATGAAAACAAATTTTATCACTGAATTTATTTACCGCTGGTTGAATTACTCGACCCGTCCCCGGAGGCACAGCCATTGCCGCCTTTGAATAACGAACTTTTCCTTTTTTTCATCAAAACAAAATGGATACTCGATATCCTCAGCTTCTCATGGACTTCGCGATGTTTACACCATTTAACTTTTTAATCTGATATAAACTAAACAATAAAATTATGACTAGTTTTGAAAATATAATTTAAACATTCATAAAATAGAATAGTAATATTCAAATCAAAGATGTATAATGTATATGCCCCACCCTCGCTGCTTGAAAGTTTTCTTAAAGTACTCCCAAATCGACAGTATTCCTGGCGTTTCTGGCTCTTTAAGCTCTTCCGAAGAAGATAAAGAAGAAAAAGAAGACGAAGCAGGAAAATAAAGGAGTAAAACGGATGGAAAGAAAAATGAAAAGTGTGGGTGAGGCGTGTCCGCTGTAGGTTCGTCGAAGATTCGCGGCCTGGACTTACGACTGCCTTTGCCGCATAATGGATGACTTTCTAACGACACTTTAAGATAGTTCTCTCTTCGAATCACCAAGTATTTTCTTTTCTAGTAGCACATATGTCAAACAAGTCCAGGGAAGAGTAATCGATTATTTGTACCCTTCCAGTCCTAAGTAGCTTTGCTAAAAAAATAAAATAACATTTTGAATACTTTTTTTCTGGATTCAAACAAATTGTATTATGTAAAATAATAATTGATATTGATAAGAATGAATATTAGATTCTAAAAGGGGGTTATTCATTTTGTCTGATTTTGTTATCTCGTAGTTTCCAAGATAAACAAAATTCGTTACGCGAATGCTGAAAGAGAAAGGTCCGATGAAAAGTGGTTAAAGGCGAAAGAAACTTTAGCGTCACTTCCATTAACTCCTGCCTTCAAAGCGTTACCTTGACTCCATAAAACTTGAGATTGGAGACCCCGTGGAAAATCGATTTTCGCCTTAATTTCAGCTTTGCGATTTCGTCTCGCGGCCAACGAATCTTACGTGGGTAAAACAAACCCCGCGAGAAAGTTTGCTTCACAGCCGATCGAGGCATCCCCGAGTTTTCGAAACTCTGACAATATATATATAGGTATTGGGTTTCCCCGTTTGATCTTCTTCGACTAATCAAACTCTCGCGAAACTGGCTTTCTCAACGAGTGGTGCCGATACCAGGAAAGCGAAATAAGAAAAGTGGCTGGATCAAGTCTTATATAGATTGCGATATAACACGCTCAAATGAATTATCCTCCCAGATAAATTGTCTATAATTTTCCCGTTGGAACGTCGTCGGCAATTACTTATTCAAAGTCTGTCTCTTTTAATCCAACCGAAAATAGAAAAACTTTTACAAAGCACAATAATTGTATTTTTAAATTGATCTTGGGCTGAATAGATCACAATGTCTGTACTTTATCGACCATATAAATAAATGAATATATCTTGATTTGTAAACAACTAACAGTGCTAAAAAATCCAACATCTGGCATTGATCAAAGGTTAGACTACTCAAACTTTCATATGTATCTCTTAAATAAGGATTTCTAAAATAACGAAACTATGTGGTATCGAAGCCCTCGCGGAGAGGAATTTCCTAATCAGTGTTTTTTTTTTTAGTTTTTGGACGTATTTTTCCAACATCTGTTGATAAAATTCACATTTTGCATTCAACTTAGGCTTATTAGATGCAAAACTTTATCACCTTACGCAATAATAAAAGGAAAGAATTCTCATGATACATCTAATATTCTAAAAATGAAGGCACTTTAGCAACAGCTGAAAAAACAGGCATATAGAGCATTTTCGCGGGTGGTGTATAATTCCTAAACAAGATGTTATTAATTAATATATATTAATTAATATATGTCTACTACATATATTCGCCATATATTCTACTATATATATTTATTTAATTATTTCAATTTCCTGTTACATACACACTTTTTTTCATACGAGCCTCGTGGATAAAGTCCCGCATTTTAGTTATAAATTTTAGTAATAAAAATGGAAATGTGAAATAAAATGAATTTTTTACAACTGAATTTTAGAGGGAATGTAATATATTGAAAGGGCATAAACGGATGGTTGGAGCAAACTTTTTTCCCTGGAGCGAGCGTTTTGCACTTTTCCAGTCGTAAAGCGAAGCTCGGAGGTACAGTAGTGTATTTTGTCATAGCGTTCCCCATAGCCTAGCCAGGAACAGCTTCCATGTATCACGTGTGCAGTTTTCTTTTCCTGCTTCGCCAGCACCGAGTTTCAAAGATACTTAGGTACAACGCAATGCAGCTGCACAGCGCCGCGCCACGCCAGGTCTTACGATCTCTTTATCTCTTTGTCGCTTAAATCGCAGTCCTCTTAGCAGTAGCTGCTCCTCAAGGCCTCGTACGTATTTCTTCACCGATTGGTTGCAACTTGCAACTTCACGTGTACGATTCCACCCCGAGAATCTATTTTCGATCGCTTAAAACTTCCTTTGAATAATGTTCGAGTAAAAAAATCACTTTTGTTTACTTCCTCTTGGTTGATCTATTCTATAGGATATTTTTAATCATTTGTTTCGCATTAAATCAGTTGCAAGCGAAATAAAATTCAGGGTTTTTTTTTTTTTTTAGGTGGTCAGAGACCAGAAAATTTATCCATTAAAATCAGCCTGGTCATCAGCATGTACACCGCGGATAGTTTTAGCAGTGGATATTTTAAAATTCGGTATTTTTAATCATTACCTTCTCCTAATGAAGCCTCCTTTTAATTTTGTTGCAGGTATGTATCCTTTCTTACACTCGGGAGTTACCAGAAGCTTGTCCCCTTTTCAAGATGGTAACGTACACAATTAGGTTTTCTTTACTTTTATATATACACCTTTGAAGCAAAGTAACTGAGAAATTTTCGTTTTTTCAACAACCTTTTTTTTCATAATGGGGATCGTGTGGGCATATATTTACAATCGCTTACAGTGTCACTGAAATCGTTTTCGTGTTGAACGATTCGTTATACTTCGCTTCCGACGCAACGTTAAATCCTTCAGGTTCCGCGATTTATTTCGGATTAAACGGGACCCAGAGTGCAACTCATGATCACTTTGGAACATCATCTGCACGAGCTTAACCCTGATTAACAAAACCGCTTGGTCATCCGTATCTCCAGAAGTGTCCCTCGTAACTGTGACGTTCACCCTGGGGACATTGACTCTTGCGGATTTGAGTAGCATTTACTTCAAGCATATCGTGATATTTTTTTATCGTCTGTAATGGATTTAAAGCATAAAACTTCGAATATTCGTTTTTATGCGAAGGCTGCTTTCGAAATCAGCACTCTGAATAATCGCACACTCGACCGTAAATGCATTACAGTCCCGGACATAAATCCGCGAAATCGTGAAGTCGCGTATACCGAATCGTTTCGCGAATCACAGAGGTTTAATACCCAGTGATCTATCCGAGATAGGAGGCTCACGTGCGTTGATACTGGCCGTGTAAGTACGTTACGTACATTATATCGTGTATGTATGTATATATATATATATAAACCTGAGCGCGACGCACTTCGTCATCGAGATACACCCCATGTTCTAACAATGCGAGCATCGCGAGTTCCCGTTCCGAGCTCGTTTCTCTGACCTTATCCTCTGAGACAGGTCAAAGGCTCCAACTTCCAGGGACAAAATAAACTTTACTATATTTCGAAAAATTGAGGTGGGAAATAAATCGGCAACGTTAAAAGTGGCATTTAAAGTATTATCTCAAGGTAGATACTTTCATTTTGTCTTAAAAGTCTGATGCGGGAGCCAATCGTTCACCAGCAAGTTGCTGAGATTCTATCTCAATCCGGAGTCGCGAGTTGTCTCAATCGCGTTCATTTCGTGAGCCAAGTTCCGCAAACGCAAAAGGGTTACAAGGTAAACAGATAAAGGCTGCGGTTCTTTTCTGCTCTGGTCAAACTGGCTGGCTAATCTGTTCCACGATCACCAACGCGTTAACTCACATGGCAATACTTCTTCTTAATCTTCACAAAGATGGCCTTTGATCCGGCCTTCCACAAGGTCAGGAATCGATGAATCCAAATAATTCATCAAGTTTTTTCACTGCAAACATCTGTGCAACACACAATTCATTAAGCCAAATTTATGATGCCATATTATGCAAAATTCATCTCACCGCATACTACTTCAAACTGTCTTTGATGAAAGAATATTCAGTGTGTATTTTCCACCCGTCAAAGTCCACAAAGAGAAAAGTCTAGTCGCGTTAATGGAATGTGTAGTCACGTTTTTATGAACAGCCTTCCTAAGATTCTGTAATCCATTCAAAATGACACAACCCCTTAGAATTCTTGCATAATTTATGTAAAGCTAGGAGGGTTGTAATGAATGAGCGCGCGTAATAACATATTTTAGATGTCGTTCTTTATAAATAATATTAAAAACAGGGTGGAAGAGTTGGAGGTTTCAGCGAACTTTTTTGACGGTGCTTTATTCTCGATTTTCCTGCTTCTCTTCGTGTTCATGCCAATAACTTGACAGTTTCCTAGTTAATACTGAAGATGTCAGTTTCACCCTTTTATAAAGCGGACACGCTGTATCGATTTTTTCTTTGATGAGTTCAATTTATACTGGAGAGAAAGAAAGTTTGATGGATGTAGACATTTCAGAATCCATCACTGTCTTTATTTATGATATCAAAATGCCGTGGAACCGAACAGTGCTCGCAAACCCAGAGGCGCTGTATATCCAGGAGACAGCAAGACCGATTAATTTCGTGCCTGGAAAATTTAAGCGAAATAGAACATTTGCACTTGAAAAAAATAAAAAGATTAAAAAATTAATTCAAGTTTATACTCCATTTTTCTGCTTCATGTTCTTCAGTTTAATAAACTGTTATTAGGAATTTTCTTATTATGGGTCGTCAAAATCATTGAGTTGAATGTAAAAGGCGCCCTTTGAGGCGGAATCTTTTACTGCTCTGAATAATTCCGTCATTGGGGGAGAGATGGTCGATTTAAAAAATACACTTCTGAATAAGCTGGATGCCTCCTTTGAATTACGTATTACGTCAAGAGTGAAAAGTAAATGGCCGCGACACGGAAAGTTTATGCACCCCTGGTGTCTACGGCAGAATCCTCGAAGCCACTTATTTCGCTCTCTGCGAAGTAAAACGCGTTGCCACGAGCATCGGGCATCTCCGAGATGTAGTCGCATGTAACGACAAGGAGGAAGAGCCGGATGCAAGAATGAGATAGATGAAGCGAATGGAATGGGAACATAGAGCACCAGAAAGAGCAAAGAGAACGCAGAGGTCGCTTCGTGGCGGTCTTCTCCTGGATTACGGGTGGAACTATTGGCGAGCTTAGTTCGCGGTTGGTTGCCTTTACGAGTTACTCGGCATTTGCGTATTTCACGGAGGCCGTTATGACTGCGACTGCACGAGAAGACCCATGCCACCCTTATCTTTCTCAAGAATCTACGGATTCGGGATTCCAAAGCGCGAATCTTAAACCAGAATTAAGCGTAGTTATGTACAACATCCATAATATCTTTGTTGAAGATACCAAGTTGAATCTTCTTAACTGGAGGAGTTAACTATTACTAGCTGATAAATTAAGTTGCTGAAGGAAATGTTTCAAAATGAAAACATCTGTTTCTAGTTGTATTTGTAGATTTGCGATCGTAGATGTTCATAGCCATTAAATTTCATATTAGGTCCATAGGTGTCTACAAAAATTTCAATTTTTTTTATAATATCTAATGGTTCTTAATAATCAATAATAATTGTATAAAATTTGGTTTCAAAGCCTAGAAAATTCAATTAATCCTGCAATCACAATTATGTAACGATAATTTCCTCCAGCTCTTAAATCACTATGACCTTCTTATAACGAAGTACTAATAACAGATAAAGTTGAAGAGATTCATTACAGAATAGTAATAGAGTTCACTCTTCCTGTTAGGAGGATTCAACTCGGTATCTATGCCAAAGATATTATTGATGATGTTGTACATCACTGTATCTTCATCCTTTCTGGCACTAGAGCCCATCTGGGATCTTGAATTTATCTAATAATTGCAAGTACTTCTTCTCCAATTCCTTACGTCCTACATTCTCTGCATCAAATTGCAAAATATAAATTCATCTCATGCCGTGACTGCTAACAATCTACTGCTTGGAACAATCTCAACGAAATGCAGTATTATCTTCCTAGCATCGGATCATTTCAAATTCCACGTAATATCGATGAAGTTTTATTATTCGGGAAGCAAAAGGTAAAGTGAGTTTGAAGATTCTTTTTCACAGTCAGTGTATGGAAAGGGTTGAATAAGCGTTATCGAACTGGCACGTCCGAATGCCCCGAACTATACGTCTAATGCAAGCGCTGGAACCTAATCGCTGTATGCAAATCACAGGGCGTCTCTGGGCACATTCGTATAATCAATGGTCTGCTTCGGATCGATGCTGAAACCATCGTCTTGTACCTGCCAAGTATTTCCAAACCAAGTTTCCAATCTCTTCGAATTCCCTCTCCTTCATGCGATTGCAATCATGGTTTGAAATAATCGCTCTCTTTCGGATTGTTGTTTAATCGCTCAAGTGAATATTAGCAGAAATTCAATTCTGAAATCGGAAGATCCCAGCTTAGGTAGTAGAGTACCATCCACTCCAAACAATTTCATATTCGATGTCTACGATCTTGCTCATTCAAGTTATCGTACTTTTCCCATACCAATCAGATTATCAATCAAAGATTATCCCGTAAATATGCTCTTGAACAGAGTCAGCTTCGCCGGATTTGGAAACTCTTGAAAGGTTTAGAACTTAAGTCGACGAAGGCTTGTACATAAACTTGCTTGCATCGAACACTGAAACGTTAACACTCTAGATGTTTTCAAATGACGCTTTTTCGTCAAATTGAATTTGCAAAGCCTTCCAAGAAGAATGCAATGCACAGGTCGATTTCCACTTTCGCTCCAAACCTTCTTTCAATTTCCTTTCACTAGTAAATGAAAAGTAGCTCATTTTAAATGAACAAACTCAATAAAGTTTTCTTTGAAATCATAAGTTTTTAGACTTTAGATTTTCCTTCTCATAAAGAATTTAACTTGCCATAAAATCTTCTCATTCCAACTCAGAATAAAGAATTGCGAAATCCCGCTGTTGGTTGCGAACAAATCGAGTGTTTAATAATTACTCTTCAATTACACGTGGAATCGTATATCCCGTGTCTTTCTTGGAAATACTGTTCTTTCTCATCCAATGGACGATCGTGCCCTGTTTTCGAGACCTTTGTATGCATGAATTGTATTCCAGAGAAAAAGAAAGAGAGACTACAATTCCTTCCAGCCAGAATTTCAACCCGGTACGACACGTATTGACCCTCCATCTCGAAACGTCATTCCCCACTTTGATATGCAATTTTCTTTCTTTCATTACTCTCTGGATTGAAATCTATTGTTCTCAAAAACAAACGTCACTTTTGGCGCTGTGACGTTCCATTATTAATGGATAGTGGACTCGACTTTTTGAAAATAGTACCTAATTAAAGAGAGTATATTCTGAACATGAACGTATCCATCAAAAATGTCAAATGGAATATGAGAAGCAGAACGTGCACAAAATACGAAAGAGAATATCGAATGTGGACAAGTCTGGGATTCAGATAATATTACAAATCACGATAGAGGGGTTGGAATCAATTGTTTGACTGTAATTTTGATGAGAGAATTATCTAAAAATTGTTTAAAATGTAAGAGGGTATTACATTTTGTGAGTTTACTAGTCATTATTGTAATACATCTCTGGATGAAAAAAGGTATCGACAAGCTCGTCAAGAGGTATCGATTTAGGAACGATTACAACATTTGGTATAGTACTTTGGTGGTTTTTTATGTTGATAGGCAAAATGAATTGAAATGGTAGAATTGAGAACAAGTGTATAGGATCAGAAAGTAGGATACGATAGTTGAGTTATCGTTGATGTTTGAGATGAGACAGCGATGATGTATGGAATAGAAGAAAAGGGATAAGTAATAAGAATATCTAATGAGGTCTTCGATTTTTATTGAGTTGAAAGGAAAATGATTCGAGTGGGATATTTCGAAGACTCTTATCCTTCGAGGGCCCTGACTGACTTGAGTGAATAGGCCGGGGAGAAGGAAGGAGATAAAAGGAGGGAGCAGGACGGCTCGAAAAAGGTAGGATGAAAGAGAATGAGAGCAAGTGAGACAGTAAAGAAAGAATGTGAGGAGGTGGCGAGAGAAGGAGAGAGCCAGCGGGTCGACTATCAGGGTCATTAGTTACGGATGTCCCGTCTGAACCGAGACCACTCTCGTCTCGATAAACAGAGGGGTTCGAAAAAAAGAGGCACAAATAATAATTATATCCCTGTAATATAACGGTCAGTGCGGCACGGTTATCTGCGGCTCTGAAAGTGCACTACGCTGTCCATAAGATAAAACGTCGCCGTCCCTGGGCTCTTTTTTCTTTTGATTGGGCCCTGTCCGATATGGCCGCAGAGCACCAGACTCACCCAGAATTATGGAAGCAGCGACTTCGAAGGTCGGTGTTCCGATCATGTTGTACTCGGATGTATGTAGCTGGCGGGCCATGCTTGTGGCACTTCGATTGCCACAGGTAACTCGAACTTGTTGCGTATTTGCCGTGACGAATTTCCAAATGAAAAGAGTCCTGTCCTCTAGATTAAACGACTCCGCCAGCTTAAAACCACTCCCAATGCTCAGATCCATACGTAAATTCGTTATGTACTCTAACCGAAGTACGAAAGTAGATCGCACGGATGTCGCGCTTAATCGGATAACGTACAATCCAAAGAGCGACTTTAGTTTAGCACGTTTTACAACCACCGGAACGAAACCATATCAACAGATAGCTGATAGTCACGTTTATGCTAGACCTGTCAAAATTAGCCTTGTTCCGATTCGGTACGTCTATTTTGTTTTATTATTAGAAAAATGCTTCAGAATTGTTGTTTGCAATATAAAATTGATTCACCGCACTGTCATTTTTCCCCCTACAATTGTTGAACGCTCGGTTTTTTATTCGTAACAAAGACTTAGAAGCGTGCAACTGTCCTACACATTCATGTTCACCTGCGGCACGCGTCACGGCCTAAGAGCCTGCTTTCCTACACGACCGAGGGCGTGAGACCGTGAAAATCGTTTGCTGAAAGGGAACCGTTTCGGTTTTGTGACCCAGGGCGAGCAAAAACTCCAGGGAGCAAGAACCTCTCGAGTTATCGAGGAGCGAGTCAAGAATTCACAAGGACAAAAAAAATGATAAAAATCATCCCATACGAAGGTACAATCAAATCCCGTAATATTCCTCAACAATATATTGATTTGACATTATTATTTTATTAATCTGGCTTTAATTAGTGTTTCCCTTCCGAGAAAATAAAACATATTGAATTAGTAGTCACAAACACCTATACAATTGGATTTATTGGAAAGTTGCTAAATGAAATTCCCAATTTCTATTTCTGTTTTTATTTTATTGGAAACTGAAGATGGAAGTAATCTAGAAAACCGCAGCGTGGATATCGGGAAAGATAATCTTTTTCTATCTCACCTCTCACTATTTATTTGATCGCTCGGTATTATCTTCATTTCTGGTTTTACAGCGGCTTCCGCCTCTTTTGTGTTTTGAAATTAATGTCATCGTACGTTCTTTCATTTCATCCCCTAAGGAGGACTTTAAAGAAACCGGCGAAACTCGAAATGACCGTCGGCAACGGGAACGTTGGCCGCCTAGCGTAACGGAGGCAGCAACAAGTGCATAAGTTCGTGCGTCCTTGATATCGCGTCGCTGTTTCGCGCCGGTTATTTCTCGAGATTCCTACGCCCTGGCAAAAAAGTTCCTCCAATTACGAGGAAACTGCGCGGCACTCTTCTACACCCTTCTCCTCTCGTTGTCTCTGCTCCAGCCACTTCCGACAAAACCCGTTCTCACTCGGTCGAAATTACGTAGGTATATCCGCCGCGAAGCTTGCAAGAGCGGAAAAAAGTATAAGAAGATCTAAGAAAAAGATCGAGAGTAACGGAGAAGAAACTGTAGACTGCTTTCTAGTGGTAAACATTGCACAATGGCGGCAGCAATGACATAATTCATCAAATAATTCCATGTGAGGTGTTTCAAGCTATTATTAAAGTACCATTATTAAAATTTTAATAAAATCGCTTCTAGCACTTTTAAACGCAGAAATGTAGTATCATGGAAAAGTCAAGTTCAACTTGACTCGAGGATTTCCAGGAGTAGAGACTGGAGGCGCATTTCTGGATAAGAGGTTGACCAAGAGTCGAGATTCCATCTTGTACCACATCTTGGTCTAAGCCCGAAGGGTTCTTTTCGAGTATGTCACTCCTTGAAAGCAGCAACTACCGTTGGTAATGTCGTGATCTGCTAATGCAGGTTTATAAGTATCCTCTTGCAAAACTCCTCACGATACTCACTTAACCCACAAAGGCACAAGTTCTCCAAGTGCCTTTGTTCTTAAACTTGAATTGGTATCGATCCTCTTCATCCAAAACAGTGCCTTAAATTCCTTAGTCCCCAAAATTACATAAAATAGTGAAACTCGAGGTTTATGTAAATAAGGAAAGATATCTATAGAAGTCGATTAATAGGGTTTTCTACGTTACTCGAGTCTTCTGAAGAAAGGTGAGAGGCAAAGATAAAAAAAGTGGCTAAGCTGGTCTTGACACAGTTGTATACATAAAGAACAGAAAGTGGAAAAAAGTTCAAAGAGTCAATCGGGAAGGTTTGGAGCAACTTCTATCCTCGTTGAAAGGAATCTAGTTTCGTCGGTGTTGGAGAACTGGCGGCGGTGGCGATGGTTAGGTGGCGTTGGGGTGGCAATATTTTAAAAGGCTGTGAGTCTGTTGCGGGCAGAGTAGCACACCGTACACTCGGTGAAGAGCAGAACCAACTTGCGCAAGCCGAGAGAGTAAAGGGAGGGCGTGCCCGCTGTTATCTTGCTTGTTCCCTGGATGAAATATCGGCTAGCAGTTTCAGGCCTTTTCCCGACCCGCCTTCGAGCTCTCAACCTCCTCGGCACATTGCTAACCAACCCCCGCAGCTGTACGCAACCATCGTTCCCTTCGAATCGGTCGACAATGTGTCCGTCCTTGTCGCATATAGTAGGCAGCTAGTCTCGCGTTAATGTACACAGTCCGAGCAGACCTGACCTGGACTCATCGATCACCTTCTCTTATCGCTTCTACGCAAAGAGCCAACCGATAAATATACCACTGTTCTTCCGCTGCTGCCAAATTACATTAGGCTTAGTTATTGTCCGTCAGAGTATGGTGGATGAACAAGATGGATATGAGATTGCCCCTGCTTTCAACCGTCTGAACGAGCACTCACTTTTCTGTTGATAAATAAAATTTGTGATTACTGACATTGCATAGGATGTTGTTAACGGTGATGGACAATCTTGTTCTGCGTCACCTACAATGATGCCGAGTGGGGGCATATGGTTTGATAAATTGAAACGCACAGAGGTTTGCTCATCAGAAAATTCCAAGCAGAATTAGAAGTTGAAGTATTGTGAGTGCGGAGAGAGAAGGAAGTGTATGGCGATTTTTGAAGCCAGGTACTTTGTTAATAGAGATGTGGAAATCTTTGACTTAGATTAACGTTCGGCCCACTTTTTCTCACATTACAGATATGGAATCCCAACTTCACGCAGCTAACGCTATTATCCGTGTTAAGCCAATTTCGCTAGCTGCACTACTATTGATTGCAATAGGTGTTGAGTTTCATGGCTCAGCAGACAACACGAACTTCCCGGCTTACCACGATTAAATCAAGCATTGGTTTAGAGTCGACTTCGACGCCTGCTGGAGCACACCAACCTCGTTTCAATAGTTAGCATCTAAATTATTTACTCATGGATCTAATCACGCTCCTTTGAATACGTTTCAAGCGTAGGCGAGAATCAATCTCTGGACTCGCGAGGGTATTATCGAGTTGCGAGGATGAAATTGTAATTGTCGAACAAGCTGATATCAGCAAGTTGTGTCGAGGTAGCAAATCTATCAGTAGAGCTTATCAACCGGTGCGAGACTTTTATCGGGTCCGTTTATTCACGTAGTTGTGCACATTAATTCTCGCTTGGAATCGCTCCTTGAATATATTCGTGGCCGATAGGTATGTACGGGTGGGTTGAAAGGTGGGTAGGTAGGCAGGTAAGTAAAGATCGTACGCAAGAGTAAGAAGCATCGATCTGCGAAGTACCCTGTAGCCGTATGTGCGCTCCATTGTGCTAGGCTGGATTTACTATCGCGACGGTGTGTCAGGGTGTTTCGCAAGCAGAAAACGAAGCAAGAGTAAACGAAACAGAGGGAAAAAGCAAGAAGCGGGGGATGAAGGACAAAGGTAGGGAAGTGGGAGGCAAAAGAAAGGAAGATGGTGACAATGCGATCTTGACTCCGATACGGAATTGCCGCTGGCTCCAGGTATGGTCTGCTGAAATGAGCATAAGCTCCCTTGGTTATTTCTTACCTCGAATTGTGTACCAACGTTCCAAATATCTTCTCCTCTCTCACCCTTTTTTCTTTGACTCGCGTGGCCCTTTTGACCCTGACTTATCGCCGCGAACTCGAACCTCTTCGTATTCTCACGTTATTTCTCTGAATCAACGCTCTCTGCCAAAGGCCGCCATCGCGCCATCTTCGCTCATCGGGACGTCCCGGACAATTGAGCTCCTCGCTGTGGAACTTGTGAAGCGATACGTGTCGTTGTTATCACACTACGTGTTTTCCAGGCTAAGCAACATTCGGGGAAGGGGAGAGAAGACTTGGACTCTATGCTATGCTACGTATTCTTCGCAACAACATCCTCATGTTTGTTAGTTCTGAATGACATAGATAACTCTATCGACGTGTTACCATGAGAGCGATTGGAGCACGTAACGTGGAGTCTGCTAAACGTTGATGCAACGCAGCAGCAATACAGCTGCCCGATGGAAAAGTTTACGGACAAGTGGGATAACAACGGAAGCCACGCCGACGTTGTTCGAAACTTCTGCTTCCCTATCACACGCTACGCGACAGAGAAAGACCATTCAACGTAACTTCTCCCCCATGCTGAAAGCAAAGTGAAGTTTCGATTAGTTAATAACGAAATTAGGCTAACCAATCGATTTTGTAATAACATTAGGGAAGTCAAATATTAGAATGTGTCTAATACAATTTTGATACTATCCTAGAAAGACTTTCTTCATATTGGCTTTCAATTAGTGAGGATATACAAATTGAATAGAGGTAGTTTTATATCAAAAAGTTCGCAAAGGGGGATCGTGAGGGTAAGTTGGTATAAAAGTGGCTCCAGCAAGAGTCTGCGATAGGAGCCAGAGGAAGCCTTGTTCTTGCAGTAGCAGTGAGAAAAGAATCCCTCGGCCGCCATCAGTGAGAAAAACTTTTCAGCCAATCGAGTAATTAATTCCCTTATTCGATGCTCGCTTCACTCCTTTCGGTCTTTTCTCTCCTTTTTTTCGGATCCCTTAAGTGGGTATGGTTCTTGAAATATCTAAAAGCATTTCTTTCAATCTCACCGGGCCCGTTTGTTCTCCAACTTTCATAGGTCTCGAGATCCCGATCTCTTTCGCCCGTAAAGCTCCCTATCTACCACTGAATCCGCGATCTTCAATTACTTACAAATCGGATTATAGAAACAGTTTAACGAATATTTGCAAGTGAGACTTTATCGACAATAACAGACGTTTTTTCTCCACAGATACTAATTACTTCTCCATAAAAGCTTTCGGAAGTAAAACCTCGTTTACATTCAATTTATTAAAGAGATTTCAGAAATTTCTGAAGGAATAGTGAATAAGGTCTTATTTCAAAATTCTGACTAAAAAAAGAAGGATAGAATGAAGGTACGGGAGCTGAGAAACACCTTGGAAGCGTTAAACGTGGCCCTTTTCGTAGTAAGGAGGGCCACCGTTCCTGTATAGTGCAAGCGGATTCGGCGCTCTGGCCCGATTACAGGGGAAGAGCCCTCTTCTTCTTTTCTTCTTTTTGTTTCGCTTGCCCTGCTAACGGAAACCGGCCACAGTAGAACGAAGACACGCATAACGCGATCTCCACGCTTCTGTTGCCCTCAAACATCGAACACCGTCAACCTGACATAAGATTAGATCGTTCTCAGGTGCATCTGCCCACGAATTCTTTGTTCTTTTCAGTCGACCGACGAAACCGAACCCTTTCCCTCTTTCTGCAAAGATATTATCAAACTTATGGAAAACGACGTTTGGCACCAGTAGTTCCTTTAGGAACCACTAATTATTCGTGTTTTTGGTAGCATGTATCAGCAAATTAAACTTCCCATGTTATATTGGAAAGTAAAAGTGTACTTTTCAGAGGAGGCTCACGAATATTCCTCAAATTCTAGATTTCCTAATATTTATTTTACCGGATTTCGTTTCACCAAATAACATTTTGCCCTCATTTTCATTTGTCCGAATTATCATTTGCCACAATTTGAATTTCACGCAGCTTTTGTTCTGCTAGATATTAAGGCAAATAGAAATTCGGAACAATATAAATTAGGCCTCTTTCGGCGGTTGGAAATTCAAACTATAAATTGTAAACGGCTGAATTTTGAAGAATGCATTGAATAATTGAGCGTCAGCATATATTGTGGGAGTTTAGCAGAAGGGGTTTGGGGTATAGATGTATACTCTTGCAAATCCTCCCTTTGTAGACACCGACGATGGCTGCTGGCTCTGAATGTATACGTAGTTGGCAGCAGCAGTGCCGAGATGCGGTGCTGACGTTTTGCCAATAAACGTTCGGAGTCGGCGACAGTGCGGTGTTCTTTTTGATTAAACGCTTTGAAGCCCAAAGGTCGGAGTCGGGAATTGGAATCACAGATTTTCTCGTTCTCCGTGGAGCGAGCGGTGTGTTTGCCTAACTAGTTACCAGTGGCAGCTCGATAGGCACCAGGTGAAGCTGTTTCGTAGGAATCTATATTTGTGTTTACCAAGAAGAAAAAATGCTTTGCACTTTTTATTTTTCTCCACCTCTCAAAACTTATTCAAGTTCAACTTAATTTACTCCATCCAGCTAACTATTCCATTTAGACTAATTGGAAAAGCTTTGAAATAAATCTGGTTATTTTGAAGATATAATAATTTATAGAAGTTCAAATTGTTGAAGCAGATATATTTGGGCGTTTGGAGGTGTAGATTCGAATAGAAACGTCGAAAATCTGGACACGTGCTCCCAAATCGCAAGTTGAGCGGAAAGGGGCAAATTCCCTCGGCATTGCTAAAAGGGCCGACAATGCCGGAATCTTACGGCTGGTTTCTCTCTCTCTTGTTTCCAGCAGTCTAACGAATGGCTCGAGTTTTCGTCCCTTCGGGCGAATCGCTCGGGACTTGTCCATGCTCACTTAATTCTTCGTTCGACGCGTCGTTCTCGATGCTCGGTACCTCTTTTAACGTCGGTATAGGATTCCAAGTCAGTGTTCGAGGAACGATATTTGCTCCGAACCTTTCGAGGTAAGCAAGTAGGCAGGAACAACTCGAATAAGTGCCATTCTCGACGCGAAGATACGCAATTTAGGGCCATTACTTCGCGCGGTTGTACAACTTCATCTGCAGCAGCGTAAAGGAAACTTATTTGATTCCTGGTAACGAATCGATTAATAACAAATCGATTGTTTGGAATATTATCCTCTATACTCACTGCTTATTAGATTCACAGTTCATTTGTTTCGGATTTTCTGTCCGACAATGAAAGACAAACAAAAAATAAAAACATCTCCAGATTTCTAAAGATACTTGATCAATCTTTTATCTATGATGGTGATGAAATAAATCGGAAAGTTTTCGGATAAAAAGCAGAAAACTTTATATTTTAAAAAACTTGATGAAATCCCAATTCTTTTAAAAATCTGCCTGACGATTAATATTTTCCCGTTTTGTTTTATTTTGATTTACCCATAAAGATTGAACTCGTTTTTTATGTCGAGGATACTAAATTGCCAAGTATCGAACTTAGTCAATGAAGAGATATTACATGGGTATCTGTTAATATCGCGCATGAAGTGCATCCATCACGTGCTTTGAGGTCTTTGTAGATTATTTACTCTGCTTTATAGAGCTGCTCTAATATTGCGGGCGACTAAAGCCGCTCGATAATCCATACATAAAATCCTTCTCTCCTATCAAGCTTGAAATTCTCCAGCTCTATTTAATTTCGTTAAAGCATATCGCAAATGCAAATATATTTTTATTAATGTAATTTATATTTATATTAATTTTTATAATTCATACAACAGGTTAGAATCACAGCTAGAAATATTCCCCCTTATTCTATTCAAGTTAAATTTACATTTCCAGAGGATTTCTGAGAAAAGTAACCCCATCTACTTTTCCATGTTAAATCTTGATTACTCGTTATCTGGAGATGGTTTCTCTTTTCCTGAAATTCTCAAAAAACATGGGTATGTCGCTTCGATCCCTCGCAGTAACATGATACGTCTCGTATCTTAGAAAGACGTACAACCGATTGAAAGCATGTACCCACTGACAAGTCCGTTATTTTCCTCTGCCGTTGATTTTTGATTCCTAAGTAAGAAAACTTTCAGAAGAAAAAAATATTTTCACTTTTGATGCTGTGAGTGACCGCGTATTAAGAAAAATGCATTAAAAAAATATTTTACGATATTTGGAATTGAGTTACAAGGAACATGTTAGCCTTTCAAAGCTGTAACGTACAAAATCCGGATTTCTTATCTTTTTTACATATAATATATTTTTGTTGTGAAACTGAAAAATCATCAAATTGGAAGCGTTCAAGCTTGAATAATTATATTATGTATATTGAAACATTAGGAAAGCCTCAATAGCTGAAAGATTATAAGTAAATTGAAAGCAAAATTGAATAGTCTCATATTAAACCTGCAAAAATGAAGACTTTAAAATAATAAATAAGTTCCAAATTTAAGAATTTATAATTAACAAATTAAAATTTATTATGAAATCTTAAATCAATGCTTCCCTGGGAAAAAACGGAAAATGGCCTTAAGTTTTTAAATCAAAATTCTATAAAAACGCTGGTATAGAAAAAAGAGTAAAAAAGTTTTAAAGGAATTTTATCAACTCTTAGAAAATAACAAAATGGCTCTTATGTAATTTAAGAATTGGAAAAAATCTTTTAGAAACAATACTTTCTGCATTTTGTGGAAATCATACATTTCATGTTATGGAATTTCTTCGCAATACTGTTTTATGCAATTTTGGTACTCAGAAAAAATCTGGGCTCATTTTGAGTCGGATATTGGCCCAAACTGAAACATGTACTCGGTCTTCCTTAAGAAAAAAATGTGTTATCATTTTAATGCCTGATACCGATTTTTTTGTTGTATTATCTACAAAATATCGATCCGATTTATTAAGAATTATATTGTCAATCTGAGGCCTGATATTAGGTATTGAGATATTGAGAATACTTTTTTGACCTCCAGGAATGTAAAAAAATTGAAACTCAAGACGATTTAAAAACTCTGCAAACAAGAAATTGTTTAAATCGATTCCAAAGTAATTATATTTTTTTAAGACCCCAATAAGCTAGTTTCTCACTTTGAAACGAGTACGAATTCCAGAATTTCTTATTTTCAATCGACCCTAACTGATATGCACCTGATGAACGGAAATGATATTTTCCTACTGCTCGTTTTAAATAATGTGAAATTTAAATTCTTGAAAACGAAATCTTGTTTGAATAAAACGTATTTTAAGGCGACGGATCTTTTCTGCGATTTGCATCACATGAACAAAGAAGACATCGATCACTTTTTCGATCTTACGGCTTTTCTGAAGCGTAGGCGAACCAGACTTCCACAGATACGAGTGCATTAGCTTCCTGCCTGCATGATCGATCGTGTCTTACGCTTACGAGAGTCGGTGGGACGCAGGATTTGTTCCTGCATGTACCAAGTCAAAGGAACCTTTTCGCAATTAGGTACGATCTGCGGTGATCGTTCAAACGAGATAGATATATATCGAATTGCTCTTCTTGTCGTGTCTTCGTAACCATCGTAGAATTATATCGGCATAAATCTTTGATTTAATGCGCCAAAGTCTATTTATTGGTAATTCGATACCGACAGAAATGGCTGGACGAGAATATCACTGCTACTGGCAGGTGTCAATTAACGTAGAGGACGTAAATTCTGAATTACCCGTGAACGTCACTCTCGTCGTTCCACAATTTTAACTGATATTGGATTCCTTTTTTTCTTCAGATAAATAGAACCGCAATTGTATTTAACAATTACAACAGAAGACCGTCGAGACAAATGAATAAATGAGAAAAATGGAGACCAGTTATATCTGTCATTCATCTTTAATTCAACTTCTAGTCAATATTCCCTCCGAGTTGATTCCTATTATTGTTTCCGATTTCGAAATAGAGACATTGTGCGATTGAACGAGACCAGAAATTGATTTTCCTTTCAACATTGTTAATACAAGCAATTTCGCGAAAGAGGACGCAGAATTTAAAAAAAACATTCAATGAAACGTCATTCCTTCGCTATCGGTCATCGATCAGTCGCTCGAATAAGCGGAAACTGATATTGACAAGGTTGACGAGTTACGTCGACAGAAGTGACGTTTCACAAGCGATCTTTCGCCTCTGTGTAAATACAAGCAGGTACCTACCTGCGTTTGAAATTAATTCCTCTTCGCTGGGCTTCGCCAGATGTGATATATTTATAACAGTCTCACGTAAATCATTTGGAGCCAGCAGTAGCAACAGGCATTACTTGTACATGTGAATACTCGATTCATCGTGAATCGATAATGTAATTAGAGCTCAGAAAAGAATTAGCTGAATTAGAAATCTCGCGCTTCGCGAAGCCCCCGGAGTCCAACAAACCAGAGTCTCGGAGGACTTTGATTTATGCGTCCCAGAGGCGCTTCACGGACCAAACCCAGTTGAGCTTGGTCGATGGCGGGAGGGGGGGGGGGGGAAAGACGCATGGCTTTTGAAAGTAGCACTCACGTAAAGCTCTGCTTCTATTTCTGCAAAGAATTTTATATGCCATTTGTGTATCTTTTGAGATACAGACAAATTGTTAGTATTTTGGTCAGTTCTATGCTTTCTGAACAGAGTTCAAGTGCTTTTATTCTGAATAATTTCTGATTTCAGGGATAGAGGTGTGGAATTTAGAAAAAAATACTCCTAACTCTTTTGTGTCTGTGAAATAAAAAAAATATCACGCCTCACAATTTCGTTAACGTTGGCTGACAACGTACATTTTTTTAATTTTTAATCAAGAATTATGGCCGATAAAATATTCACTTTCTGCTTTCACACATTTTTTATAGGCGCAAATAATTTCACATTTTTTAATTTTAAATGCATGCTTTAAAATTAATAATCCTAATGAAAGCATTAAAAAAATCCAACATTTTAATTTAAAAACCTTAAAATTGAAAAAGGTGTTGGTAAATTCCACACTGAATATTTATAAGACAATTTTTCAATTGTTTAATTATTAAAAATTTCACTCATTAAAATCGTTTATTGAATAAATGCGGATTAAAGCTTTCAGAATTGTACAGCTTCAAAACGAAAGCATTAATAGTTCAACGATATGAAATTACAAAAATTAAAAAGAATGGAATATTTTCAATTTGTAGTTTCAAAATTGGACAACTTGAAATTTCAATTAATTTAACTATTTTGAAATGATGAAGTTCCAAGACTAACGATATGTAATTTAACATACTTCAAAACTGAAAAATCTTTAATGGGAGATTTGAAAAATCTACATCCTTTAAAAGTATACGATACTTAAGTGTAAACTGTTCCAAGAATGAACAGTTCTAAACTTTCAAATTTGAGATTTACAAAGAAAATGATTATACAATTGAAAAAGTATGGAGATGAAATGTTGTCTTTCTTACATAGACACAGTTCATATTAAAAATTCTTCCTAATTGAAAAAAAAATTCGAAAATACCCAAACGTAAAATTATTCACAATGTCGTTCAAAATAAAGATAAAATAAAAACTTGTCTGTGTGATCAAAGATTAATTCAAAAATTCAGATCTTCGAATTTATAGAATTTGAATTTTGATTACAACTATGAACTCTAATAAATTTTACAACCGCCAAATTTTACGTATCATTGATCACAGATTCGATATAAAAGAAATCGATTCTTATGTCGCTCAACGAGTCGGTTTAATTATTAAAATATGTTATTGAATATATTTTCTAATGATTTCCGCGCGAAATGACTTTATTAATATATCTTGAGCGAGTTTTTAGAGCATAAACTCTGAAAGTAGATCGTGAATAGTTAATTACTCGCGTTTCATTCGAGGTTAGCTGAGCTATTAACGAGCTAGGGATTAACGAGCAACGTGTCAGCTATACTCTATAGGAGTATAAGGTACCCAAGCGAGGGGGTACCAAGTAACTTGAAGGACGAATGGCTTAACCGCGACTGCAGGTAACGTCAGTTGCAGCTGTGCATTCTGTACATCCAAGCAACACTGTAAAATAAAGATGTCGCCGGAGGCATTCCTTATACGTCCTTCGTTAATTGTAAGTAATCGAAAGCGGTGAAGACGCAAAGTAACATTGTACTAGCGAAGGCTTTGTAACAAGCATCAAAAGTTTGTAGGGTAGCAGCAGCAACCGACTGGTAACTTAGTAACAAGTGTACATCGTACACCTGCGGCCTGCAGGGTAATAATTAATTCACTGGGTGATTAATAGCAGTCGCTAATTAAAGAAACCAAATCGAATCAGTTATTAATACTGTCAACATTTATTTTATATCCCGAGACGGCCCAATCAGCTAATTTTGTATCGCGTTTGATTATTGTTTATTGGTCGAATAAATTCGACACGTAAAATTGTTTGTTACAGCCATTGTGAATCTATTCGTGTTATCTAAATATTTGATGTGATTTTGTGTGTGCTACAAATTAGTTACAAGGTGGGCAAAAAATGCAATAGTAGTTTCCTCCAGCTAAAAGGGATTTAGTTGCAGTGACAAGAGCTTTCGTGGATTAGGCGAGATCGAGAGAGCATGTTCGTGTGAGAGGTAAATAAAAGTCTTAACAGGTTGGACAATAGAAGCGTCAGCATCATAGGAATCAGGCACTGGGGGATCCTCTTGGTATAAAGGAAGTCCATGGAAGCCTGTGCAGCTTGTGGTCTCGCAGAAGCTGTTAGTGGTGTTCTCGAGGCGAGAGGTTCGAATGGACGTCGAGAACCGCATGAACAAGACGTACCCAAGGGATCCACGCCCGACTGGAGTATGCAACATACATGCTTGTTCCGAATCATTGGATCGCAGAGAATCCATTCCATGTGTCGATACACTATATGGTTGTACAGTATACGGAATACAGTATATAGTAGTAGTTGACAATATACAATCGAATGCGTGATATTGTCCCAGAGACAAACGCAGGATGGACCACCACATCTCTCGCTGTTCATATTTATATATCCTTCTCTCTTCCTCTCTATCTTTCACCCTTTCACATCCCATCCTTCCCCATCCAGTTGGCCGAGGGAAAGAGGAGAATTGCAGTTTACCATTAATGACTTCGGGTAATAATATATCGGAGAGGCTGGTGGTGCTGTGCCTCCCGCTGCCGCGGCGGTGGACTTGAAAGGATCCACGAACAGCGGGTTGTCGGCCCTCAGTACTCTTAGACTCGAAACCTTCATCTGTGGCCGAAGTTGAAACACTGAGAGGACCATTGTGTCTACGAACAAACAGTACGCCCTTCTTCCTCCATCTCCAGTCTGTCTTCCTGCTTTGCTGACAGCTCCTGATTATACGTATGCCCTCCTTAATGTTTTCGGCAATGTCTTTGGAGGTCCCATTTCGGACACAACAAGTACAACTCTGGATACAGTACTGTCTTTTAAACTTCAAACTGACCGTCATTTTGCGGACCCAAGAAAAGAGTCATTCTCACTTCCGGCTATGAAGGATGTATTTCATTTCTTTTATCCATCCGAATAATTGTTTCCGTCATTTTCTCTTGATATAATTAAACTTTGGGTTGAATATATGAAAATGGTGTATTATCATCAAGGAATAATGATCTTATCTGGGTCATGTCTTCTCGGAACGAATGGAAATATAATTAACTACCAACTGTTACTTTTCTTACAACACTGCTCCTATTCAGAGTTGAAATTTAAGTTAAAATAAACCTATTCATGAGAAGAGGATTGGGGTTGTTGTACGTCTCTCGATTCTTAGAAAAAGTATGGAAGCACCCCAAGCAAAGTGACGTGTTTGATATTTCCCAGATCACTTTCTGTTTAGTCTTGAGACACCGGATATTTGAAGAAACGGTCGCAGTTACACGACGAAAATAATCCAGCTTTTAAGGATCTGTTAAATGGGTGGTTAAGATAAACACTCTGCAGATGGTGATTAGACTAGAAGGGTCACCTTTCCACTTGGAAATCTAGAGGAATAGCTATTGATGTTGAAAAAAGTTTAAATGTGGCTACTGCAATCTGTAGCCTGTAAATTGAGGGGCCGAAGGAATGTGTAGAATAGATTTATTTTCGAAATAAATCATGCCGGAGATGTGGCGCGTCGATGCAGGACGTTTTTTTCTTCTGTTTTCATCGCCTGCTCGCCTCTGCAACGCTGAATACGTGGTAATTGTGAACTCCATGGCATATCATGAAACGACCCTCTTCGTGGCACCTGAACCTTTCCGTTTCCCTCGATCACAAAGATTACGCGTGCATGCAGACGACTGAAGTCCTAACCGCGGTCTAAAACGGCATTGTAGCGCGTTGGTATGGAACTAATGAACTCACGGCGTGGCTTTCACATGCAGAGTTATTACAGACCTCTTTCCTCTTTCGATCCCCTCAAGTCCTTGCCCGAGTCTTAGTCGCCGGTTCTTCCTCTTTTCCACTTCCTCTAACTACCACCTTTCCCCCCATCGCATCATACCAAAGCTAGCATCACTTTTTTCACATAACTTGAAAATAGTCCTAGAACCAGGATGGCCTCAGGGCAGGGTAACCTGGAACTCAGGGAAAAGTCAGAGAATTTTGTTGGTCAGGGATTATGAAAAAAAAAATGCATAGTTAGGTCAAATATAATCAGGACTTCCACAGTCACTTTCAGTTACTTTTTTCTCATATCACTTTTTAGTCACTTTTGTTTCAATAAATTAACCCATTGCTTGGTCGACCAGTATTGAACTCAGGTCTATACCTACTTCTGAATTTTAATTATTGAATTCTTTTGAAGGGATTTGAAAGAATTTATTTTGAAGAGGTTTCAAAGGATTTTAAAGATTTTAGGGTATTTTTAAAAATTCCAAAGAATTTCTAAGAGCTGTAAAAAGTTCCAAGGGATTTCAAAAAATTTCAAATGATTTAAAATACTTTAAAATATGTCAAAAGATTCCAAGGAATTATAAACGGATTTTAATAATTTAAATGTATTCCAAAGGATTTGAAAGATTTTGTGGCATTTTTAAATCAACCAAGGAATTTTCAAGAGCTTTAAAAAGTTTCATGGGATTTCAAAAGCTTTCAAAAGAATTGAAATATTTTAGTGTATTTTAAAAGCTTTAAAGGCATTTTCAAGAGATTAAAAGATTTCAATGATTTTATGGGACTGAAAAAATTTATCATATGTTTTTAAAGAATTTTGGAAGATATGGAACGATTTTAAAGGTCCTATAAGGTTTCATAATTTTTATTTAAGGACTACGAGGGATTTGATCAGATTTCCAAGTATTTCAATAGTTTAATAAGGGATTTTAAAAACTCTCAAAGTATTTCAATTGAAATATTTCAGGAAATATATTCCATGTAATTTCACGGAATTTTATAATATTTTTATGCACTTCAAAGAATGTATTCAAAGAATCAAGGGATTTCGTGGGACTTGAAAGTTTTTCGAATATTCAAAGGTATTTCCAAACATTTCAAAGAATTTTAAAGATTTTAGGTTATTTTAAAAGATTCCAAGAAATTTTCAATTCATTTCAACCACTTAATAGGATTTCCAAGTATTTAAATTATTTTAGGGAATTTAAAATTATTCCAAGAGCTTTAGAAAGTTCCAATGGATTTTAAAAGATTTCATAGGATTTTAAATGTTTCAGAGAACTGAAAACGATTCCAAGGAATTTTTAATTGATTTCTGTAATTTGAAGGGATTTCAAAGGGCTTGCAATATGTTAGTGTATTTTAAAAGATTCCAATGGATTTTATTATAAGATGTTGGAGCATTGTAATGATTTTACAGAGTTTTAAAGGATCGCAGGGTTTTTATTAAATTTTCCAGGTTTTCAAAGAATTTATTCACAAGTAGTGAGGAAGTTCGTACGGTTTTAATGATTTGAAGAGATTTTCCAATATTTCTAGCCATTTCTTTGTATTAATTTGGAATTCACCCTGAATTCTTATCAATTTTTCCTGCATTTTTTTAATTATTTAGAATTCTGCGGAATTGTCTTTATTTTTTCGAATTCAGTTGAATTTTTCGAAAATTCAGTCAAGTCTATTCAATTCAATTGATTTTTTTCCAGTTTTTGTTTGATTCATCTTGAAGTATTTTCAAGCCCACTTTGGATTTTAAGTAATTTCATCAAATTATTTTGTATTCCCTTAAGTTTTTCTAAACTCATTTCAAACTTACTGAATATAATGAATGAATTTAATGAATGAATTCCATATATAAATGATTCTATATTAAATTGTTACAAGATTAGATTTTTGGTCTTTAAATATAGATTGTCAGGAAAAATGAAAAATTAGTCAGCGAAAAATCAGGGAAAAGTCTCTTTTAATCATTATTATAAAAAGAGTTAGAAGAGAAAACGATCTTTTGCTAAAAGTCCTTTTCAATATTTTTGACACATTTTTAACTAGAGGTTAAAGACAAGTAAAATTATAATCCTCCAACTGATATTCCTTTTTAAGAAAAAAGATGTAATTTTAAATGAAACTCTCGAATTGCATTCCCTTACGCGTGAATAATTCCAAACAAATTTGCAGGAATGGTTTCTGCTTATTTTACAGGAAGCACCCTACCGAAAATTTTGTAATGCCAGCACTTTGCAATCTCAATAATTTTGAACATTTTCTCTCGTTGAGCAAATGTTTTGTGCCTAGAGCGCAGTATGCACCGAAAATATTTACCTCGCCCGTTTATTTACGTAATAATGTTCCACACATCGATTGAAAATTTTTCAGTGGAATGGTTCGGAAATAGTCGATTAAATTACGTAATAATTAACATGATTATAATTAAATTACGACTGACTTTTAGCTGGGTTGTTAGCTTGGCTAACAAAAGGAGATATATAAATCTAGAGCAATTTTTAATGCGTTAATTTGTATGCAAATGAAGCTCGTTGTGCCGGCGAAGAGAGAATAGTCGATTCTGCGGAATTCTGTGAAACTCAAGAGTTGTGGCTCAACAATCTGGGATTTTGGCCCCATTCAAGTAGTCCGGAGAAGCAAGGGAAGTCTTTGCGACGTCTCATTCTCACTACTCACACCACGATCCCTTTATCTTAATTCTATTACGTTTTACAAGGCGAGCGTCTCTGCGGGCAAACTCACTTTGCAAAATATACGTAACCCGGGCGCGACCCGAGCCGTCCAATTTCATACTTCCTTTGACAGTCTCAAAAGTCATCGCGACCACCGCCAAAGAGCTTTTATCCCTCCCGACTAAGATCCGTGAAAGAGAAGAATCGAGATAAGTCCTCCTGACTCGCGGTGCGACAACACAAGAGATTTATTTGCCTCTAAACTCTAATTATCTCAGACAACTGTCAGTTTGCATTCATCCAAGTCAACGAGGATTTCAGATTTTGTCTTTTTTTTCATACCAGGTTGATAGTGGGGGTTGGCGGTCTAGCCAAAGTCCACGTGGACTCGTGTTTTCCTGGATCTGCGGATTTATTTTCAGAAAAACATGAAAAGCTAAAACACTTTTCAATACTTATTGTTTGGACTTCCTACCTTCTATCATTAGGCTTATATGTTTAAAAAAAACGAATTTCAGCCAATTCACCGGTCCTTTTGAATTCCTAGCTTTTGAATACCAAGAATATCCGTATTTTCGTAAAATATAAAACAGGTTGTACAAAACTATTTGTTAAAAATGTTAAACGATTAAAATGCTGGTCTTTGACTATTAATAGTCAGGGAAAAATCAGAGAAGAGTAAGGAAATTTCGAAAATGAAGTTTTTCGGCCATCCTGATGTTGAACTATTTTTACTCAAATTAAGTTGACATGTGTCATTGAAAAACTTGATTTTTTCCAAACGAGACAACTTTCTGTAACCACAAACTAGTTTGTTAACCAGTGTAACTAATGTCCTCTTTTTTTTTCCTGTTGCAGAGAGGTACGACACGGCTTACGCTTGCGAGGGCAAAACGCTCCGGATAGAATGCCAAGAGGGGGAGCTGATACACCTCATTAGGGCGAACTATGGAAGGTTTTCCATAACGATATGCAACGAGCACGGGAACACCGACTGGAGTGTCAATTGCATGTCGCCCAAGTCTTTCCGGGTTCTCTACAACAAGTAAGTCTGCTTCCAGTCATTCTCGAAATCCTCTCGTTCTATGAAACAAGCGCCGACGAATCCCGAGCCTAGGCTTGCAGCACGTGCCTTAATGAGCAGAAGTTACAATTAGAGGTGAAGTTACGCGACCTCGCTTAGACCGACTCGCCAAGTTTGTTCCGATATCGGGCTGATCGAGAGAGCACTTTGTCGCTCGATTTACAAGTAACTCGCGCAAAGTACAAATTCCTCCAAGGTGATGAAAATTTCAGACGAAGAAAGATTACTTTCATTTCAAACTTAAACTAATTGGCAAGTTTAAATTCAATAATTGAGGGCCCGGATCGTAGAACTGGTTATAACATTCTGGTGCCTTGATTGGGTGGGCCCCTGAACGTCGCTTAAATTCTAGCGGCAAAGGGTTTCTCCACTCTGAGGGCCAGAAAATTATAATCAGTTCGTTGTTCCGGGCTCTTAATTTCTTGAGAAAATTGGTTTGTCATTTTTCATTATATTTATTTGACACTTGATTGGTTTTTGATATTCAGATGCAAATTAAACTTTGATGCTGTAAGAGGATCGAATCCATTTCACTTTCGAAGTCCGTCGTAAAATTGGTTTGAAGTCAAATATTAACAAAATGGCAGCGATTACTTTGAAAATGTAAAAAATCGATTTTAACCAAAAATCTCTTAAAATCACTGGACTGTAATTAAAGCCAAGCATTTTGAATTCACGTAAAATAAAGTCCTTTTAAGATGGTTTACTTGAAGTCTCCTAAATTCACTCGAATGTTGTTAAATTCACTTAAATTTACGAATTATATTAGATTCAGTTGAATGTACTTGGATTGATCGGAATTCTCCTGAATTTTCTCGAATGAAATTATTTTGATTTCACTTTTTACAATTTAGTTAAACTTACTTGAATTTACCTAGAATCTACTTACATTTATCTAACCTTCTACATTAACTGAGTCCAATTTGTTGGATTGCACCATGAATTGACTTGAATTCTAGTCAATTTTTTGACATTCACTTTATCTCTCATTCAATTGTCCTAATTTAATCCGGAATCTAGTTTAATACTACTGACAAATCAACTCTCTTAAGATTTTATATCCTTTTTATAAATTTATACAAGTTGAAGAAAGATAATACGTAAAATGGAAGTATAATTATCTTGATGAACAATTAAGTAAACTACTTCTTGCATCTCTCGTCGGCAAATTGCAGATTGGATGGGTCTTAAGTTGAAATTCATGAATCAAGCGAGTAACTTTTGCTGAGCACGCCTAGGTCGGGATTCGATCGATGCTATTCCCCATAGTCATAGTTAGAACTATCCCCTTGAAATCTCTCTGCGACAAGAAATAAAGAGTAAGGATTGAGATGACCAAAAAAAAAGGGGATGGAGTGGTGGAGCACACAGCTTCACGTGGTCCGGCGAACTGGCCAATTGCTTGACCATTGGAGCGTGTATTGGCAGCGGATCGGTTCAGGTAGAGAAAATCGCAGAGTCAGCGCTATTCTCTATCCCGATCTGCTGCGAAATCCACTCTATTTCCTTCAATCTTTTCCAAACCGCTCACACCCTCCTCCATTGTGTCCTCTCCCAACCTAATCTAGTACGTATCCTCCTTTATCTTTCTTTTTTTCTTTTTTTGTTACAGTTAATTTCTCACTTTATATTTTATTTTTTTTAGAAAGCAGAAACTTCCTAGTGATGTACAAATGTAGAAATGTCCCAGTTTCTGAGCTATTCATTACCAGGGTGGCCGCAGGTCAGGGAAAACCTGGAGATCAGGGAAAAATCAGGGATTTAAAAAAAAATGGCGAAAGTCAGGGAATGTCTGTCAGAAGCACTTTAAGTAACTGACAAGAATAATCAGGGCTGCTACACAGTCACTTTTTTCCACAAATAACTTTTTTAATAAATCTATTCAATAAATTCGAATTCAAAACACATTAATTAACCTATGTGTTAACCACTGTTAAACTCACCTATTTCTGAATTTTATTGAATTCTTTTGAAATATTTTAGTTTGTTTTAAAAGATTCCAACACAGTTTTAATAGATTTCAATAATTTGAAGGGATATCAAAAGGTTTTAAAGATTGTACGGTATTTTTAAAAATCCCAAGGTATTTTTAAAAGCTTTAAAACGTTTCAAAGGATTTGAAATATTTAAAAATATTCCAATGAATTCTTAATAGATTTCAATAATTTTAAGGGATTTCAAAGGTTTTCAGATATTTTGCGGTATTTTTAGAATTTCCAAGAATTTTTCAACAACTTCAAAAAGTTTCAAGGGATTTGAAATATTTTAGGATATTTTAAAATATTCTAAGAAATTTTTACTAGATTTCAATAATTTATAGGTATTCCAAAGGACTTTAATGATTTTAGGATATTTTTTAAAGCTTCCAAAGAATTTGCAAAAGCTTTAAAAAGTTCTAAGCGATTTCAAAATATTTCAAGGAATTTCACAATAATTCAAAGGATTGGAAATTTAAGGGATTTTAAAGTCTCTCAAGATATTTTAATAAATTTTCCAAGATATGAGAAAATATCAGAATACATGTAATTTTTTGTTTCCAAAGATTTTAAAGGAATTTAAAGATTTTAGGATGTTTTAAAAGATTCCAATCCTTTTTCAGTTGACTTCAAATTTGAAAGGATTTTTAATATTTTACGATATTTTAGAAGATTCCAAGGTATTTTCAAGAGATTTAATGGAATTTTCAAGGATTTTAATGATTTCAAGGGATTTAAAAGCTCTCAAGGTAATTTAATCCTTTTTTCCAGAATTTCAGAAAATATCGGATTTCATAGGATTTCACGGAACTTTATAATATTTTAATGGATTTGAAAGAATTTATTCACAAGAAGTGAGGAATTTCCTAGGATTTAAAAAAATTTTAAGAGATTTTCAAAATATTTTTGCAGTTTTGAATTCATCTTGAATTCTTCTTTATTTACCCTGAATTCATTTAAATTCTTTTGAATGCTCTTGAATTTTGTTAATTCACTGAATTCTTCTAAATTCACTAAATTCTACTAAATTCAGGTAATTTTTTTAATTTTTGGTTTAATTCATCGCGGTGTAATTTAAACTCTCCTTACTGATGAAATGAATTCAATGAATTTTGTCACATTTTTTTTTATTTTCTTTAATTCACTTGAAATTTTTTTCAATTCACTTGAATTGTTTTCAGTTCACGTGAATTTTTTTAATTTTATCGAATTTTTCTCCTTTCCTATAAATTCGTTTAAATTAACTCTTATTTTACTGAAATCAATTACATTTTTTCAATTGTTTCCAATCCATATGATTTCTTTTGAATTCAACTTGATTTGTTTTGAAGTTTTTTGAATTTATCTTGAATTTAGTAATATTCTCCTGATGTTATTATAAATTTCATTGAATTATTTTGAAATCTGTCAAATTCAAAAGAACATTAGGCGCATTATTAATGGACATTAGTCACTTTTAGTCATGTTTTTGGTTAGAAATTAGTTACTTTTGGTAGAAAAGTCATCTTATTTGGTTGAAATAAATAAATTCGAAATTCTTACATTTTCATCTGAAATTGTTTTATTCCGTTTATAAAAGATTATTTGTTGAAAATTTTACATGATTAAAATGTTGCCATTAAATATTAATGGTCAGGAAAAATGAAAAATTATACAGAGAAAAGTCAGGGAATTTGGAAAATGAGGTTTTGCGGCCACCCTGACTACGTATGCGTGATTCACACGTGCAAAAAGGAACCGTTGATAAGCACACTAAAAACGATCTCGACGATTCATCACTTTTAACTTCTATCTTTTTATTATAGGTTTCCAAATTCGATTTAAAGTCTTAAAATGTTAAAAGTTTCCAAACTTTAATTTATTTCATTTGAAATTTTATCTTTTAAACTTAATTTCAAGAAATTTCATTTTGAATTTTAAAATTCGCTAAATCGGCAAGAGTCGAACACAGGCACTCTTTTCTTCGCCTCGGATAAAAAGGCAAGTAAGAGTGATAATCTTGTAAAGTTGGATTATTATTATGCAGAAGGTACAATTTGAGAAAAGTATTTAAAAGTTCGAGCGACTCATGCCGAGTTACGAGACGTCGCGAAATAACTTTCGGATTAACTTCACACCGAGAAACTTCAACTCGCTGTTTGATCGTCTAGTGAAATGTGTACACGTTAAATTACGAAGATAAAAAAAAAGATGAAAAAAATCCAGACTTGATTTTTCTCGTAATTTCAACGTCATCTTGATTATCATTATCGCCTTTTTTTTCGTGCAGTGAATCACGCATCTCGTACGTTCCCTGTTTGTAGAATTTTTTTGCAAATCGATATTTTCTCGACTGTGGAAAATTTTCTTAAATTCAATACTTTTCTTGACTTGCTTGATGATTGTTCACTTTTTCCCTATTATAGCTGAAAACGGAATTTTCCCTCTCGGAAATTAGATTTATTTAATTTAAACTTCCCTGGGCTTTCATAGACATCCTTTTTAATCAAGGAAAAGTAAAAGAACATTCAAGTCAAGCTAACTTATTGCAAAAAAATTCTGACTCTAAGGGACATGGAATGAAAAATGTAGAAAAATATGGTGAAGACGTGCAAATGAGAATTTGCGGTTTTTAACTATGACACCAAAATTCCATAGAAACTTCAGTAATATTATTTTCCTGTTTCTCATTCTCTCTAGTTTTTGTTGTTTGTTATTCTTCATTCGAATAGCTCAGTATATTTAGAAAAGTATTTTATTTCAATGCAACATTTCTTGTAGTATTTATAATGATTGTTTTTTGCTATCTTTGCGTGGAATGAACAGTACAATATCTCGTCGTTATAAAATAAATCCTATTATAGAAATGAATTCGTGATTACGTGGAACATTTCCGAAAAGAAATGATTTTAAATTCTACGTTTCTTTGCATATTATTTTTTCTTCTATAGTGTCTGTCTCTGATAATTTTCACTGCAACCATATCTCATTCTTTATAGTGTTTTCACTCGTTTTCCTTCTGTGTTGCATGCTTTAATACTGTAAAATTACTGAAATTAGTGTGTTTAATTTTTTTATTTGTTCCTAATCTACGCATGACAAAAAAATGATTCCTGCCATTCCTCTTTCTGCTCCAGGCAATATTTATCATGATAAAAATATAGTCGAAATGCTTATAAGCAACTTTTCATAAAAATTTAATAACAATTTATCAAAAGGTAAGATTAGAAAGCAAATATCTGTGATTAATCTTTCCACCTAACATTCCGCACTCAATCTTTCTCATTTTCTCGCATTCATTTCTTCAAAACTATTTGGGCACCTTTGCCAAGACACGAATACGCCGCAGCTTCTTTCACATGAAAAATAAGGTCGACTGTGGAGTTGCTATCGCAAATAAATTGTTTAATTAAACTTCAATTTTTCACTTCAGTGCATACGCGAACAATATAATCTTTAACTATTAAAAAACTTAAAGTTTTTTAATTAAGTAATACTATAAATTCAGGTACTAGAAATCCACTTCATTAATTTTCACATACATGCAAACATTTCTATCAGGGTTTCGATAAAACTAATAATTTATTTAATTTGTATTATATCATATATCCCATTCTCCAGACAAAGAAAAACACCTTCATCCTCGAATTTCATACTCCCCTTAATAAAAGGTAAACAACGATGCAGTAGTTGAAGTTTGCATTGCAGAATTTTATGAAAACGATAAAAAGGCCTTAATTTTCCATTCCTTATAATCTTGTAAAATATTGAGAAATTCTAGTATTTTCAGTTCCTTGATAAAGTAAAAGTAAAATACAAAATTTGTATCATATACAAGTATCCACCGCATTTTTCTCCTCGCTTTAACGTCTTACTGAAACTCGTTTAATCCCAGCGGGATTAAACGAAAGGGACTTTGTAGCTGACGCATAAAAGTATTCCAATCACGAACAAGCGCAGATAGCAGGTACACGAGGAATATTTTACTGGAAAAGAAAAGGCTGCTCTTGAGATGCAAAACTGGAAATAATGAATCCCAGTCAATGGCCAAACTTCGACATCTGCATCGAAACTACATTTCGCAAATCCTTGCTCCATTTAGTGCCCAAAGTATTGCTGAAGAATTAAATTTCAAATCTGCATGCTTTTACCATATAATATATTAAATAAAAAAGTGCTGTCATAGTTACAATCGTAGCGCCTTTTGTCGCATTGTGGCGCTTTGCGTCGGCCAGTCGGCGGATTCGCCACAATGCATTTTTCGCATGTGCTATTATCACTCTTCAAGGACAGAAAATGATCGTAACTATGGCAATTTTTTGGGGAAAACATATCCATATGACGATCTGTGTGAATGCATCAAAAGTGGTACAAGAAGCTTTTAACCATATAAGGTTAAAAGGTTATGCTATATTTATTCTTTGAGAGGAGGAAGAAAATTCGTTAAGACTTTTGTTATAAATCTAAATGTTGAAGAAATTATTCATAAAATGAAACATAGTTTAAGTGGACATATTTTATTAGAGCTTATAACTGTAACAAAATTGCATATTTTATGTTGGTGGATTCTACGCCGGGCTCACACAAACTAGGTTTTCGCGTCATCAATTTTGTTAAACTTTGGATACTTGTTTGTTTAGTCGAGAAAATATATCTCCAATTATATCACTTTAACGACATTTTTGTTGAATGTTATTGCACTTTTTCTATTTTGGACAATTTTTCAGTCTCTAAAACAGAAATTGCACCAGCTCACTAAAGGCTATCTAAGCTCGGTGTCAATTTAATTAAGTGAAACTCTTTTTTTTTGCGAAAACCCCCATAAGAAAAATAACGAATAAATCAAATATTTAAACATCTTCATAAAAAAGTAAACCTTGTTTTTGTTCTTCGTACAGTTTTTGCTAATGAACAGTAATAAAAAATAAAATTTAAAAAAAAATCATTTAATTACGAATTTTTTTAAAAAGTGCAAAAATAATGCTTTTTGGATTGAGTTAAATCCACACTTTTTTCATGGGAACAAAATTTTTCATGTTTAAAGCGTTACATAATATTAAAAAAAAAAAAAATCAAGAAAAAATTATCCTGTCAAACCTGAAAAAATTTAAGTTCAGCATATTCAACTTTTCCCAAAAAAATTTGAATCTTTGAAATCCAAAACAAGAATAGAAAATATTAAGGGACGACTAAAAAATCTCGAAAAATGAAATTGCCGACACTGGAAAATTTCCAAAAAAGAAACGAACTTACCGTGACGGAGTTTTCCGTATGACTTACACCTTTTCTAGCTTATTCGGGGCTAGTGTTAATACTAATACTAGCAATACGAATCAGTGCCAAAAAGAAAGTATTCGAAATAAAAAATTGCCGTAATTAGAAAATTTCCGACACAAGGAAATTTTCGAATCTTAACAATAAATAAATTGTTAAATAATAAAAAAAATACTTTATAATATCGGAAATTTTATTTGGGAAATTATCTATTATCGGGAATTCTCCAATTCGGTAATATTAGTGTCACGAATTTTATTTTTCGGGATTTTTCAATCGTCTGGATATTAACTTATTAATTTTTTTTTACTTTTTTCGGATGCTAACCAACAAATTTTTTTCTTTGAGCCCACACAATTAAATCAATTTTATCAGTTTCTTTTTCATAATATTGAAAAAATATCAAATTAATTACGAAATCGATATGATCAACTAAAAAGTTTATTTTGTAATTAAAAGATTTCAAAAGCTCATCTGTGTGATTTGAAGAAAAATATTGAAACACATAGTAAAAAGATAAGGATGTAAAAATTCCATTGAAAAAAAGTGATTTCTTATAAACAAAAGATTTTGTTTTGAAAGAATGTATACAAAGCTCATCGGTTTTATCTTTTTTTTCTCTCTAAAAGGACATTTTGAAGTACAAAACAAACAAGTATAAACAAAATCAGGGTAGGAATTTTTTGGGAATCAAGTTTTTTAAAAAATCAACACTTTTTGCTTGAAAAAATTAAAAATAACCAAGGAGCTGTTGGAATCAATTGTAACCAGTGTTTTTTACAATAAAAAAAAGTTTCAGTTAATTAGATTGAAACCGAGCTAAGCCTACAACCTTTAGTAAACCAAAATAGAAAAAGTGTAATAATTTTCAACAAAAATTTGTTTAAAGTGTAATCTTTGTCAATCCATATTTTCTCCACTAAATAAAGAAGTAGGCTATGTTTAAAAAACATCGATGAAGTAAATGTCTGTCTTGTGTATAATATAGTATAGGATTTTATTTATGATTTTTTTTATAATATTGGAATTTACCTCTAATTAAAAGAAGTTTATACAATTTGATATTAAGCTTACTGAAAGTAATATTTCCATAAAAATAATTCTGTTAGCTTCTCTCCTTTGAAAGATAAAATATAGTAAGAGTGAGTTATAGTGAAATTGTCCCGCATTGCGCGCTTTAAATCCAGTCTAGCGATAGATTAAGCTTAAAATGTGCGTGTGTACTGCCATGGAGTTCGTTTTCTTTTGGAATGTCACAACGGAAGGCCGGCTTGTGTCAGTCTGTGTAAATTGTCCCGCTGCATCATCCATTTGCAGTGAAGAAAGTCGTCCCCTGGGAAATTCCTGTTAAGGGCTTTATGTTGTGTGTATAGACTATAGAGTATAGAGCATACAATGCACATATAGGTACAATTTTTGTGTGTGCGGCGCGTAATACTAGGATGAGAAATTCCGTAGGTAGGTACACCATCGTTTAAGACCGCTGCGAATTATAAAAGCGACGAGAAGTCGATGGCACTTCTGGACTACCTAACGACGTCAATAAATTCTCAAAATCTGCATCCGGCGGCACTTTAATTTCAAATATATTTCCCGGAGATCAGAACGTTTTCGCCGCGACCTATCAGAGCAGCCTTAGCGCATTCCGTGTACTTTTATTGAGACGCGAAAAATCGGAAAACCAAAGAATTTTTGCTACTTGTAGATACCTACACATATTTCTTAATAGTTCAGGTGTACTAATTTATTATGAGATATTTTTAATGTCCGTCATATTTCAGTAAGGGTGCGACGAACTGTTCAACTTTGTGAATCATACATTCAAATCGGTAAAAAATACAGTAGACTCTCACAATGCGCCTTTTCTCGCCAACTGCCTCTCCCTTCCATTACCTCTGAATTCAGTAAGCGCCTTGAGCGTGGCTTCAGAAGCGTATGTGCGAAACGATATTCAAATAATCTGCCAATGCGTCTCAGAGATATTTCCCGCCAAGCCTTTGGGGCGTGGCTTAACTAAGCGGGCGTTTAGTGAGGACCTCGGACCCGAGCATCGGGCGCTTTGTGAGAGTCTACTTTATTCTAAATTGTTACACCTTAAAATGGTTGACATTAAATTCACTAAAATCAGTCTGAATCTAATCCAAATCAACTGTAAGGTGGTGTAATTTTAAGCTATCTTTTTTACTCTGAAGAGATTGCCAATTTTTTGGAACAACATTCTGGAATTATTTTGGTTGTGTAATTTTCTGAAAATTTCTCGGGCTTCATGTCTGTCTAAATCTTCTATCATTTTCAAATTTTTATTTGAAATTGTTTTTTTCCGTTTATAAAAAATTCTATGCTCAAAATATTACAAGATTAAAATTCTGATCTTTGAATATTAATGGTTAGGGCAAATGAAAAATTAGTTACCAATTTTATTATTTAGAAGCATATTCAACATTTTTTTTAAAAAGGTATCCTTTTTGCTTGAGAACTCAAACATTTTTTAATTCGTCTTTTCGATCAAAAAATGTATCTACTTTGGTAGAAAGTTTAACTACTTTGTTGAAAACTTTTTTTTTCGTACAAAATTAATTTTTTAAACTGAACATGCACCCGTTCAATTTTTGGTAGGAAAATGATTTTCTTTTATTGGAAATTCAACTACTTGGATAAAAGTTGAACTACTCGGTTAAAAATTTATTTTTTTGATTGAAGGTTCATCTCTCTGGTTGAAAATTTAACTTTTTTATTGAAAATTCGTTTTTCTTTAAATGATTTTTTAAAATGTAAATGTAACTTCCGTTTTTAGTTGAAATTTCGTCTTTTTGGTAGAAAACTAATCTATTTGGTGGAAATTTCCTCCATTTTGGTTAAAAATGCAACTGTTTGGTTGAACATTATATTTTTGTTGACAATTCAACTGTTTTATAGAAATTTCGTCTTTTGGCTTGAAAGTTCAACAATTTGGAAGAACTTTTTTTTTTCTTGACTGAAAAATCTTTTTTTTTTTTGTTTGTTTGAAATTCGTTTTTTTTTAGTTGGAAATTCATCTCTTTGGTTGAAAATGAAACTTATTTTTTAAATTTTGTTTTGGTAGAAAATTAATATTTGCGGGCTGAAAATTCAATTGTTTCGTAGAAAATTCGTCTTTTTGATTAAAATGTTGTCTTTTCTATGTTAAAAGTTTAACTACTTTATAAAAAATTAATTTTTCTTTGGTAGCACAATCATCGTTTTAGTTGAAAATTAATTTCTTTGGTTGAGAACTCGACTTTATAGATTGAAAATTCAAATATTTGGTAATAATTCTACTATTTTGTTAAATATTTAATTATTTTCTTCAAGATTCAACTCTTGAATATATCACTATTTTGTTGAAAATTCGTTTTTTTTTTGTTTTGTGAAATCTCGATTGTTGTATTTTTCTGATCTTTTTGTTAAAAAGTAAGCTTTTCGGGCTTATAATTAAACTGATTTGGTAATAGTTCAATTTGGTTTGTTTAAAAATTCGACCATTCGTTTGATAATTCATCTTTATAGGTAGAAAATTCCAGTATTTGATTAAAAATTTAACTATGATGTTGAAAATTCAAGTATTTTGTTCAAAATCGAATTATTTTGTTGAAAAATAAACTATCTTGTTAGAGTGTCGTCTTTTTTGTCGAAAATTCAACAGTTTTGTTAAAAATTCGTCTCTTTGGATGAATATTCATCTTTTATGGTAGAAAAGTAATCTTTTTTAGTTGAAATAAATAAATTGGGAATTTTTTTTATTCCGCTTTTAAAATATTCGATGTTAAAAATTGTTACGAGATTAAAATTCTGGTCTTTGAACAATTATGGTAAGGGAAAATGAACAATTGGTCCGAGAAAAATCAGGGAATTTTGAAAATAAATTTTTGCGGCTTCCTGATAAGATTAAATTTTCATTATCAAAACCACACATTACATGAATCACTTATTAACAATTACTAATTATTCATCCAATTTCAATTGCTAAAAACAATTCATGTGTGAGCGTTCATAAAAAAACCTAAATTGCCTGGCTCGTTCATTTCAACAGTCAAGGATCTTTAATTGTTTTGCTTGATAAAAGCACGGCGTAGCTTTTAAGCGACAATAACGAATACTCCTTTCAAAAATAAAAAATGAATGAATAACTGGTTTTTTATATCCCAGATTTCAAAACTCGTTTCAAGCTCACATTTACCGCAGCGGGAGCGTCGATTTTAGTCTCAATGTGCGTGACTTTGGGTCGTGAAACGCTCGTGCGGCGTCAAACAGGGCATATACTGCATTTGTTTTTTTACTTTTTGCAATTTAGTTCAAGAGCAACAACGCATACACCAACTCTTCACGATCAGGGTGTCGGTTCCTACAAAGAAATCTCAACGACAATTAAAAAGCTATTCGATCCTGCTTTCCAGATAGTATTGTTTCAAATTCCTCTTTAATCAGAATTAACGTTTTTATTTTCCACTTCGCAAAGATAACAACAAAGCGTAATGAGTTATGCTACATACTTTTATAAATGTAATTTCGAGATGTATTTTATTTCACATGTATTTCTACGTATTTCTACTCTCACTATTGCCTTCGTTTTCATTTTGCAATTTAATTTTCGCCTCTGTTTCTGAACACGTTTCAAACCCAAACAAAAACACATTTAATTAGTAAATCTCGTTACCGCTCGGCTATTTTTTTCATAAATCACATAATTTCGAGGAAAAATGTGTGAATTTCTTTTTGGTGTGAAATCTTAGTCTTTAAACCGATTATACAATATACATACTGCCTATGATACATTTTTCTGTCCCTCGAAGCTTGAATTTCAGTTTAAAACCCTCAGTTCCTAAGTCGATTTGTTCCACACATATTGCCGAGATTCATACGACTGATAATTACGCATGAGTCTCACAGGGATGCGAAATGAAGGCTCATATTTTTAAGGATTTTTGAAACTTAGGGGATGAGATATTTGAAAGAGGAGCAGGCGATTTACGGATTTTCGTTAATGGGTCTGCCTAATTGGGATTATTTGGATTTTAATGCAAAAGGGATAACGATTTAAAAACTCGAATTTCACCCCGTTAAAACTAAGTGCAACTGTCTACTGCTTGAATGACTCTTTCATCAATTCCCGAATCCCTTCGTTGGCTTTTGAATCACCCCTCACTCGGTCTCCAATTAGTAACGTTGTTTCACAAAGTTTATTACGCGAATAACAAAATTTACAAGCTGGAAGGGTCAAATAATTCTGATATTTTCACGCTACAAGGGCTTACTAATTTCTATATGTACGCGTGCTTTAAGGGCGGAATAATTTTGAAATTTCATGCTTTTGTTCCACTTAAGTAGACAAAGTCGTTGTTGGTGCGACGCGAGAACGCTGAAGCGTCCATCCGCAACTCATCGGGCAATGATTTACTCGTGTTTTCCAACTCGTTTCCCCATCTAGCTCGGTTATTCGGTGGTTATAATCCTGCATACAAAAGATTTTAAAACCAGCTGGCTAAAGCATGATGATGGGTTAATTCTGTTTACGAGGGTCACTGTCAATTCAATAATAATGACGCACTACTTGGCGCCCATGTCGTTCCCAAAACCCCGGTAATAACGGCACGGAAATGAGGTATTAAGAGCAGACTGCGAAGAAGATTATTAATATTGTCCTCAGTTCGTGAAAATCATACGATTCAGTAAAAATGCTCATTTTTTTTTTAGAGTTGTGAAATCCCTTCTGATTATTTATTGTTTTTTACAGCAATAATTTCAGTGTTTATGGTTTCAAGGGAACTTTTGAAAAGGAGGACTAATTCAGGCTCCCTTCTCTTTAAAATAACATTGAATTTTTCCAAGTTAGAATCAGTAGAGTTCTTTTCTTGATTTTTGGAGGAATTGAATTCTAGAACATAAGTATTTTTTTGTTTAATTTTCAACTTGAATGAAATTTTGTTCATACAAGCTAAAAATCAAACAACATGCTATTTTCGGAAATGATAAAAATAAAGGGAATACGGTTTTTTTATCTGATTACAATTTCCTATATAAAATACTAATACTTTCAAGAAGCGCGATCTTATTAATGTGACGTAATCATTAGGGTGAGTTGAAAAAGAAAAAATTCTGGAATTCGAAGTCCATACTACGCGAGAAAGTAAAAAAAAAAAATGTTTATAAAATTGTTTTTTTTTCTGAGTGTTTAAATTTTCTCGAGTTTAAATTGTTTTACATTACTGTACGTCAAAAAAGGCTTCTCAATTTTTTAGTGATTCTAATTAATCATTTTCTAAGAGATGATTCCTTTTTAATTCAACTCTGTTTTCGGAAAAAAATTCTTAATACCTGTGTAAATAGGAGAAGAACTTTTTCGGTTTCCTGGAGACTTTTCAGTGATAAAAATTCCCTAGGAAAAAAGTCGCCAAGACCCAGGTATCAAAATTCGAAATACAGGGAATTATTTTTAATTTAATTTTGGCATTTCATGAAATTGTCTGAATAATTTGTAAATTTTATGTAAAAATGGTAAAAAAAAGATATTTATATACATAAGATATATTTAAAATAATTTTTAAATTAAAATTTTTGTTTTGATCATATATGGATCTTTTTGGCATAGAAATACACTAGAAAAAAATCGCCGATACCCAGGAATCGAAATTGAAATTACAGCAAATTTTCAAAATTTGTATTTTGATATTTTATAGATTTTTTTCTAATCTATTTCCATGCTGAAAAGCCCCCAGATGATCAGAAAAATGTTTAAATCACAAGTTATAAAGATAATTTCAATTAATACCATAATCAGTATTTAGAAAATTCGCTATATTTCCAATTTTCATTCCTGGGTCTTTTTGATTTTTTCCTAGTGCATTTTTGTCACTGGAAATTTTTCAAGTACCCGAAAAAATCCTTCTATTCAGACAGGTATTACGAGTCATTTGCGAGAACAGGGTTGAAATCATTGAAATCTGCTAAAAGTTGGGAACCTGTTTTTGACCTCCAGGATTATAAAAAAAAAAATGAAAAACTCTGCCAAGAAGAAATTTTTTAATGATTTTTTTCAGTCACAGGTAACCAAGCTGCGTATCTATCGATTACAGAATTTTTCTATTTTCGACCCACCCTTCTAATCATATTCGACTTTGAAAAAAGTAAATTACCTACCTAATTGACAAATATAGCATTTTTTAAAATTTGATAAGAAGCGATTTGAAAAATTGGCCAAACATAAACTTTATTAAATAAACCATTTTTATATTTTAAATTTGTTCACAAAAAAATTACATATCTCTGTTCAAAAATACCATTATTAATCAGATTCCGATTCTTGAAGATATAACTTTAATTTGTTATTTGAAATTAGTAATAATTTACTAATGAAATAGTGCGAATTCATTTATCAATTGATTTGATACTGTTTAAATCTGGATTAATTAAAAATTACTAATTGATAACATAGTATTCAACTATTTATTAGTGAAAATTGACTAATCTCTCTAAAGTTGAATTAGTAGAAATTTTACTAATTCATTGAGTACACTTAATTTTAATTGATGAATCAGTTATTTTCAGAAGTTTATTAATTTTAGCAGTTAAAATACCGTAACTGAAGTTAATCATTTGTACCGTAACTGTAGTGAATCAATTATAGAGTTAAAATAAATGTATAGCGGAACAATTTTTGAATTAAGCTTTTGTTTATTCTCCAATATTATTTATAATAATAAAGTGTATTTTGAAATTTTCAATTTAATAAACGAATAAGAAATTATTACATATGTGAACATATTTTAAACTTTAAACAATTTCACATTTAAAAATGGTGCGCAAATATATTTGGAACGTAACCTCTTAAAATTAACTGATTTCTTCAATACAACTATAACTGATCAATTAGTAATTTTCGGTTTACTAATCCAATCAATAAAATTCTGCTAATTGTCAGCGACTCAATTCTAGCTACAGCAATTAGTAGAATTTAACTGACAATCAGTGATATTTTACTCATTCAAATTTAGAGAGGTCTTCAGTTAAATTTTACTTTTAAGTTGTGCGTATGCGATTCAACTAATAAGTTAGTGATATTGTTTTCACTAATGTTTCTGTAACTTATTCTACTAACAATTAGTTAAAATTGACAATAATAACGAATAATAATAACAATGACCTATTATTTAATATTAACTGAAGATTACCAGATATGGTTACTAAATAAATTGATAAACGACTTCTCACTATTTCTTTAGTGATCTTTGATTAATTCAGATTTTGAGTATGTTTTATGAAGTGCAAGAATAAAGCAAGGCTATTTTTAAATCCAAAATTTCTAAAAATAATTAATCTACAGATCAGGACAATTAGAACAATCTATGCATTTGTTACCATACTTACACATTTAGTGCCGTTCTCACAACTTTTAAAAGATTTACAGTTCTGTCATGTTTATATCTAGTTTTTATGAATATCACTAAAAATATCTATTTGTCAATGCACTTTCAAAAATTATCAGAAAAACTGGAACACAAATAAATCCATGCAGAATTAAAAAAATTAAATGTTTCAAAATTGGAAGGAGCGTGCACAATGATTAAAACTGGTTGTTAAATGAATAGAGTACACAAATGGATTTAATTTACTGAAATTGTTTACATTCGCAAAGTGACAAAATTTGGTGCCCTCTTAACATGAAAAATTCATAGTGGACCACTGTGTTTGATTTCTGTTATGACAGTTTTAATCACCGCATGATGGGGAACGGGTAATGTTTCAGCTATACAAATATAATTCACCCTTCAGCATTGAATTTCGTTGCCGGAAACGCAAATCTCTCCGCGTATGGGGTATTTACGTACTTAAGTTTGAATATTCAGCAAAAAAATACGAATTTAATCGTCTATCTGAAATTTGTTTCTCTGAGCGCCCTCGAGTGAAGAGTAGGCGATTGAAATAATAAATATCCGTCAAATCATGGATTCAATTTCAGTAATGTTTTTTTAAGAAGAAAAATAATGCATAATAGGAATATTAAACCTGAAAAATTGCAAATTTTAATTTCACAATCTAGACGACAATTTCATACCCACAGCACTCATTTTTCGAATCTAGGACACATTTTCTGCGGGATTTCTTTTTCTATAAGTGGATTCGTTTCGAAATTGCCTACTTGTCTCGAACTACTGTGCTTTTGTCTCAAACTGTTATTATCACCACTGTCGCTAACCTCAGTCCTATTCTTAATCTAACCTAATGTCACGCTTCTCAAAGGAAAGTCACCTCGATTATTCCTCTAATGATGACAGCCTCCAAGTCGTTATAGCTGCAATTCTCACGTTAAACGTGCCGATTACTGAAATTATTTGTCATTTTTACTATACTCTAGGTCTCGAGGAAAACATGTTTCACGCGGTTTCAAAATTATGATTATTAAACCAAATTGAACAAAGCTCCTTGAACTGACACGAATAGATTTTCAAACATACACTCGGGATTTATTACTGTATCATTCCACGCTAAAATAGAAGCCTGATAAAACCAGGAGATTCCATGGGGAATTTTTTTCTTTTTCACGTTGCGGTCGCAGGTGCAACGGTCGCCGGTTTTGCACCGTGGATGTAAGGAGCGATGTTTTCGAGGAGGACCCATGTCCCGGTACCGGAAAATACATCGAGGTGCAATATCACTGTCTAGGTTGGTTATGATTTTTTATTTTTTTCCCACATTTTCTTCGTTTACGAATTAGGTGACAGAAAGGTAAAAGATAGGAAACTACGTATTTGTTGAGCAACAAATAAAGAATCAGGGGTATAAGGAATTTGCCTGGAATTTCCGGCTTGCACGAAAAATCCTGATTACGAGGTAGCAAGTTATTCGCTGTAATATGGCGTTTGAAATGGGCACTCGTGGAGCCCCTACGGTAGGGAATCAATCGACAAAACGAGAGAAGCGGCTCCCACGACTCTCCCTGAAGGCAATGATAATAACCTCGGTTTACGGTAGGCTGAGCGTCCATACGTGGTGCGCATTTCAACGACCCTTTGTCTGCCAAGTCCATCTGGACCAAAAAAAAGCGAGTCTTTCGCGATTCGACTATGACTTTTCGGCATTAAAATCAAACGCGATCGGAAACGCGAGTAGCGATGGACAATCAGAAAAGTCGTGACTCGAGCGGCCCCTGGCAAAAATCCAGGGAAAAACGTCATCCATGGCAGTGCACAAGAGAAAAGGTGTAAACAAGGTTCGGTAATTAAATTGTCGCCTTTCTTGGCGATCCTCGTACAGGTGCAATCAACAGCAGAACTGCAGCATCGTGGCGGCAACTTCGCAGTTTGGGGACCCGTGCATTAACACCCTCAAATACCTCGAAGCACATTATCAGTGCGTCTCTGGTAAGTAGAAAACTTTTTCTAATCGTAAAAGGGAACGTCCATTAATTACGCAAAGATGATTTTTCATATTTTATAGCCTCTCCCGTTCCTTATTGTAAGGCTCTGTAAAATGTCGATGTCCCCCCCCCCCTTCTTACGTAAGATTTTTTATTTCATACTCAACATGTCTATAGTATATCAATTAATTTCACTGTAAAGGAGGTTTCAACAGATTTGAAAGATTTTTAATTATTTGCAAAGATTTCAAGGGATTTTAAGGTTATTCAAAAGGACTACAAAGTATGTCAAGGAAATACAAGATTTTTACGGAATTTTACCAGATTTCCAAAGGTTTTTAAGGATTTCGTAAATTTAAAGAAATTATCTGGTACAATTTCAGAGAGAATCTCAATTTTGAAGGGAATTTAAGTGTTTTTGAGAGGTTTTAAAGAATTAAGAACGATTTCTGCGGATTACGAAGGATTTTGAAAGATTTCGAGATATTTCAAAAAAAGTCGCGGGATTTTTACGGATTTCAGGAGATTTTAATAGGATTTCGAAGATTTTAAGGGATTTCGAAAGATTGTCAAAAATGTAAAAGGATTTTAAGGAATTTTAATAGGATTTTAAGAGATTCAAAAGTATATCCATTGATTTTAGAGGATGACCGGATTTAAATAAATTTAATGTACTTTGAAAGGATTTTCGATTATTATAAAGTATTGTAAGGTATTTAGGTAATTTTAATCGCTTTTTAAAGATATCAAGACAACTCGTATAATTTCGAAATATTTCACTGAATTTCAAGTATTTTAATCGATTTTTAGAGATTTTGAGGAATTTCCACGGATTTTAAAGGATAATAATGGATTTTATGGGATTATCAAAAATTTCAGGCAATCTCAAAGAATATACGATATCCATGGAATTGAAATAATTCCAAAGAGTTTCCAAATTATTTTAAAAAATTTAAGGAATTGAAACCATTTTCCAAAGAATTAATGGTATGTTAAGGGTAATATTTCATCCGTAATATGAAATATTACATAACAAAAAAGAAAGAAATTAAATAATGATATGTGTATAATAGCATAAGTAGCATACAGGCAAATCAGGTTTCAATTAGCATATTTTTAAAAAATAATTAGAAACTGGAAAATTATGTAAGAAATCCTCCCCCCCCCCCACTCAAAAAAGGCATACTTAATTAATGGACGTTCGCAAAGACTTTTCAAGTTTTTTTCAGTGGTTGGTAGGTAAGAATGAAATTGTTAATTTTATTTAAGGATGTTCACTACGTACACTTCACTCTAAAATTGAGCAATGACCAATTCCATTTCAAATCAGGCAGATAGGTCCATCTTAGGGTGTCAGAATGATTGAGGATTTATATATATATATATATTCTCAAAAATTGACAGAAATTTTGTTCAAAATGCAGTATTTTCCGAAGCTGTTTTTTTTTTTAAATTCTTGAAAGTGGGTTTTCTCAAAAACGCCACTTCAACAAATTTTTTGTTGTAAGTTTGATGGTAATATGTGCTACTTAGTTTCGTTCTTGGTAAACTACTGCTTCGCATTGAAAAAAATTAATTATAATTTCATCGAATTTTGAAAACATAAAAAGATCTTCAGTAAAACAGCACATTTTAGTGGCCCAGAATTTTTTTGTAAAATAATTTTTGATTCTTTATCTCGTAAAAAGGATGCAAGATATCACAAAAGGACAATAAGTCTTTTTTGTGGAACTTTTCTACATACGTGTAAACTGTTATCTAAACATTGTTTTGTATAATCGTTGTTTCTTGAAAAATGCGAAAATTCGCCAAAAAAACCTAAAACTTGGGGTTTTTGATGACGGACTTTTCTTGAAATTTTGCCTCATTTGAAATGGAATTGACCCAATATCATATTTAGTCAAATATTGAAAAATATACTGATTGCTAATTATAACTAATTTTGAAATAGATACTAAAGCTTACGTTAGAAAAAAAAGTTTTAGTTGGAATTGTTCATCTAGAAGTGGTTACTTGGATATTGGTGTTTTACTTTTACTGTATAAAAAGGTGCAATATTCTTATTCAATCTTAAAGATCAAGGTCTGATTTTATTCCTTAGACGATTCTTTTCCACTCTAGTTGATTTTTATCAAAATTTGAAATTATCTTGGAAAAAATGTATTTACTCAAATATATATGTATGTATGTATATATGAATACTAACAAATAAAAATTTACAATAAGGAGCAACCAAATAGAGTTGTGTAGAATCTCGCGAATAATAAAATCAGCTATTGATCATTAGGATTGAATAAGAATTGCAGCTTTTACCGACACCAGAAGCTAAAACACAAAAATTCAAGTAGCGTTTGTCAATTCAACCATTTTAACCAAAACTATTCGTTTCTAAAATATACTTAAATTTCTTCTTCAAATCCTTAATATTTAATGTATTAAAGGAATGAGCGGTACTTCAAATTTTAGAATTTAACTTATTTCTTTTTGTTTATTTTTTTTTACTCTTCGTCTTTCGTTGTTACTTTGTTACTTTATTTAACTTTGAGAATCTCCAAGAGTCGATAATTCTTGATTATAAAGAAAGCTTCTTAATTAAAATATTTATAAACTTTTATACTATTGTGCTTTTAAACTTACATGTTGTTAAATTGAAAAAACATTTGGTTTTGAAACCCATTATTTTTAAATTATCTCATTACATTTTGAAGCATTTTATATTTTAATGCCCTAATATTGATGATCTGCCATTAAAAAATGTTTCGAATTTTATCTTAATTTGTATTTTTAAATTTTATAATTTTAGCGGTTGAAATAATTTGTAACTTTAAAGCTAATGTGTAAGACTTCCAATTTTTTAACTTTTTGATATTGAAATAGGTTTAAAGATTACTTGCAAATTGAAAAGTCTCATATATAATTCTGTTTTTGAATTGTTGATTATCAATTATAAAGTTTCAAAATTTATATCTGTGTAAAATTAATGGATTTAAAGTTATTTTAATCCGTCAACTTTGTATTAAAACATGTCTCCACTTAGTTACTGTGAATTTGAAATCCCTTTAATTTAAGCGCTTTTAGTTTTTGATCAAGCTTTGAAAGCTTTCACATTTATCTCTTTTTAAAAAATAATTGCTTTCACTTTAGTAATTTTAAATCCAAAAGCCCTCAATTACTTCTATGTTGAAGTTGGCTTTAAATATTTAACTTGATTTTTAAAGAAAGTTAAGGTTTTAAATTTTCTTTTCTAAAGTAAATTATAACTTTTTTCCAATTTTAATAATCTCATTTGACAAATTGATCTGAAGTACCGCGCATTCTTTATATCCTTAGATAAGCAAATCAAAAAGGATTCAATTTTTGAACACTGAAAATATTGAACAGTCTCTAGGGTTGTCGTTCGATTCTATACATCGAGCCTGCAGTACATTTGAACACGGACGTGCTCGTCGCGATAAGGATTTCATTACGAGAGCGATAACGATCTCATAATTACGCCACTGCCTTTAATGTACAGACGATGATGGAGAACAAACGGGATCCTACATTACGAGCTCTTCAACTTCTATCAGTTTTCAAGTAGAAAAATTCAACTCTAGTCAGACAGTTTATTTTTTCAGTTTATTTTTTGTTTCTAGTCAATTTTTTAAAGCAGTCGTAAACCAGTAAACATTTATCGAACAAATAAAATCTGCTCAATCTCGAGAGACCGTTTTCTCATGAAATCGGGAAGTCTGACCCTGGTGATGTCCACGAACTTAGGGCTACATGTATATTTAAGTGAACTTTCTCAAAAAGATCACCTTTGATTTTTTCTTGATCTTTTTTTTTAATTCATAGTAACATGAGATAAATATTATGTACATTTTGTCCTCGCTAAATTATTCCTTCATATAACATATCTTTATTTTTATAATAATATGAAGTAAATTTTCAAAATATCAATTGTTTTCATAAACATTCTTAGTTTTATATCTTGAAGACGCTAAAATCATATGGGATGACATAATTTTACTGAAAAATAAAAACCCCGAATGTTTATAAATACCGAAAATATAATTATCGAATTAAAAGTAGAATTACCGAAGTATAAGTTAATGAAACTAGAAAAGTTCAGAAATTTTGAAACCAGAAATTTCAGCTAATAAAAAATAAGTATTATTTACTATGAATCTAAAACAAAATCAAACAAAAAATCGAAGATGGCCTTTAAAAGTTTTCTCAAAAAATATACGCATAGAAAATTATATTATGTCAATTTGCACCAGAGATACAACTTTTTCAAGAAAATTTTCGTTATTTTTTTTATAATTCACCCAAATCAAATATCCCTAAGTTCGTAAACAAATTTTTTTGATGAAAAACCAAAAATACAATTCAGTAACATCACTACTGTCCATTTACTTTGTGAAGGCCCTCAAAAGCAGCTCTACATTTCCAAAAATCACTCGTAAAAAAATCATCAAAAAAAATACAGCTTTCTGTGATAAAACTAACTTTATTGCACATAAAACAAGTTCACATTTCATTTTGTACGAAAATTCGCTTGGAAAATAGCCTTAGCGAAGAGATGAAAACCGTGTTTTTATTCGCATCACTCTGCTGTGGCTTGACTTTCAATGACATCTTTGACATAAACAATTGTAAAATTGTGAAAAGAATTTCGTAAATTCTTTTGTATTTTGACTATACACACGGAAAAATTAAATTTCATTAAATTGAAAGGGAAACGGCTTAATGATATAATAATAATATAATAATAATAATAACAATTAACGTAAAATGCAATTGAAGATTAGTGTGCTATCTATTGTAGTTTACATAGTAGAGAAATGTATTTTGGCTTAAGTTGCTTGGAAAATTTTTAAACATACAATCGAGTATTAATTAACTATACAAACTTGAAATTTATTTATATAAGTGTTAGTGTGAAATCACAGCGGGATCTCATTCAAAAGTTTTTGTCTCTATCTAGAAATGAATAATTAGACCAATTGGGCTCCTAGCAATATTAGTTAAAAACTGCTGAATTTTAAGTTTGTGGTACTTCATTATTACACTAGTTTATTTGTTGAAATATTCCAAGCATTTTAAGCTAAAATAAGGGACGTAAACCAAACTGAGGTAAACTTTCCGTGGTGAATCGCAGACATCTTCGGCGGACTCCGATTCAGCTAAATGCTTCCAACTGAGGTTAACTTTCCGTGGTTACAGGCCTGTAACATGCTGCCTCTAGCGGAGTCCGCCGAGGATATCTTCGACTTACCACGGAAAATTTACCTCAGTTTGGAGTACCCCCCTTATTTAAGCCAAAATAAGAGGAGTACTCCAAACTGAGGTAAACTTTCCATGGTGAATCGCACATATATTCGGCGGATGCTAGAGGCAGCACGTTACAAGCCTGTGACCACAGAAAGTTTACCTCATTTGGGAGTATTCAGCTGACTATTGCACTCCGACGTTTCATATCCCCAGTTTTTTCTGCCTATAGGTCAAATTATTTAGCATAATTTTTTTCAACATTTTTAACTTGTTTGTTTCAAATATGTCGTCATTGAAAGACTATCCGCGGTAGAGTGACGCGAAAAAACTACGGTTTTCATCATTTCGCGAATGCTATTTTTTAAACGAATTTTCATACATAAACAAATTTGGACTTATGCACGATGAAGCAAGGTTTATCATAGCATAAGCTGTGTTTTTTTTGCGATTATTCTTTTACGAGTAATTCACTCATAAATCTTTATGTCTGAAGATTAAAATAAAGAAAGAAATGATTTATTTATTCTTATTTACTCCTCTTGCATAGTAAATTCCCACTTTATGTATATTAAATAAAGACAAACAAGAAGAAAACAAATATGTAGTTGAATCTCGTAAGTTTCTTTTGAATTCAAAGGAATAATTTCTCTCAAGTGCTCCATTTTGCTCGATCGGATCTGAGATCTCAAGAATAAACGGAAGGAAGTAGAATCGGTGATTCGGAAAATCGCAGTAGAATTTGCAAATAGGACAAGTAGAGTCGGGTTTCGTTGATTGTCCGATGTGCGGGTAAGAGAAAAAGTACAAAGTTCAACATGCCACTATCGTAACGGACATCGCAACGTCCGGTATTTTACCTTATCGCCAACCCCCTTCGGCCAATAAAGATGACCCTTATAGAGATAGTCTCGCGAAATACGCTGACCATTCCATTCAGGATTAACTGCTGACTGTCGCCATCTTGGGTTAAAGATCGTTTCTCCCTTAGTCAGATAGTCACGATACTACTTACCCAACTAATCTTTATAAGATATTCAAGTTATTTGGAAAACGTTTCATTTCGCTATCGTGCTGCTGGCTGGCCTTAGGGGGCTGCTCCACTTCGAATATTACATCTGCCATCTCCATTTTCCACGAAACGTCCTGCTAAAAATATCAAACAGTCCCCTGCAGAAAATTCCTCAAAATAATATTAGAATCTTTTTAGCAGGACGTTTCGAACAGATGTTCTGATTGATCCATCTAATGCAGGGTGGCCTCAGATCAGGGAAGACCTGGAAATCAGGGAAAAGGAAAGATATTTCGTTAATCAGGGAAAGTCGGGGTAAGGTCAGGAATTTTGAAAAAAAAATGACAAAAGTCAGGGAATTTATGTAAGAAGCATTTTGAGTAACTGTCAAGAATAATCAGGACTGCCACAGTCACTATTTTCTCAAATTATTTTTTCAAGATAAAGTCACTATAGTCACTTTTTTCAAATATTTTAAGTTATTTAAAACAATTTCAGGATATTTTTAATAGATTTCAATAATTTGAAGGGTTTTAAAGTTTTTAGAGTATTTTCAAAAATGCTAAAGAATTTTAACGAGCATTAAAAAGTTTCAAGGGATTCCAAAAGATTTCAAAAGATTTTAGTGATTTTAGGGAATTTTTAAAATATCCGGAAAATTTTAAAAAGCTTTAAAGAGTTTCAAGGGATGTCGAAGAATTTGAAATATTTCAGGCTATTTTGAAAATTATTTCAAGGAATTTTCAATTTATTTGAATACGTGTAATTTTAAGGAACTTCAAAGGATTTTCAATATTTTAGGGCATTTTAAAACATTCCAAGGCAACTTAAAAGACTGAACAAAATGCAACGGTTTTCCAAAGATTTTAATGATTTTAAGGGATTTGAAAACATTTCCATGTGTTTGTGTTGTAAAGAATTTCCTAAAATTTCAAAGGAATTGTTATGTTTTAGGTTATTATAAAAGATTTCAAGCCATTTTCAAGAGCTTTTAAAAGTTTTAAGGGATTTTAAAAGATTTTAAAGGATTTTAAATATTTTAGGGAAGTTTAGAAGATTCCAAGAAATTTTCAATTCATTACGATAATTAAAAGTGAATTTAAAATATTTAAAATATTTTAGGGTATTTTAAAAATTTCCAAGCAATTTTCAAGAGCTTTACAAATTTTCAAAGGATTTCAAAAGATTATAAAGGATTTGAAATATTTTGGGGTAATTAAAAAAATTCCAGTGCATTTTCAAGAGATTGAAATTTTTTTTTAAATTATCATGCGTTTGTGTAAAGAATTTTCTAGAATTTCAGAATATGTGAAACGATTTTACCAGATTCTACGGATTTTAGGATATTTTAAAGGATTTCAAAGGACTTTATAAGATTTCCGAGGATTTCAATGATTTTTAGAGCCATCAATTTGATAGGGTTTCAAACTTTTGAAGAGATTTTCAAATATGTTTTGCAATAATTTTATTCATTTGGAATTCAACTTGAATTTTTATTATTTATCCTAAATTATTTTGAATTCTATGGAATTCTCTTGAATTTTTTTAATTTACTTCAATTTTTTTAATTCACTTGAATTCTTCTGCATTTTAAATATTTTTCAATTCACTTGATTTTTTAACAAAGTTTGCCTTGAATTTTTATGAATTTCATCGAATTCTTCTCATATCCAATGAATTCCTCTTACTTACTTTAATTTTACTGAAATCAGTGGAATGTTTCACATGAACACTAGTCACATTAATAATGTACATTAATTACTTTTGGTCAATTTTTTTTGCTTTTTAAAGTAAATTAGGCTGTGGTAGCCCTGAGAATAAGAAATTAAAAATGTATAAATTTAAAATTGTTTTATTCCATTTATAAAAGACTCTATATTAAAAAAGTTACAAAATTATAATTTTCGTCTTTAAATATCAGAGGTCAGAGAAAATGAAAAATTAGTCAGGGAATTTTGAAAATGAAGTTTTGTGGCCAACCTGTTCCAATAAGGCTTCAGAATGAAACCCCAACTGGAGTCTTATTGCAGGAAAAAGTCGAAATATTGAGAGGAAATTGCAGAGGAATTGTATTTTATATTTTATATCAACAACAGAAAATGATTGTTAGCACTTTCAGAAGTTTATGTGAGTTTGTTAAAGATGATTGCTACAATTGAAATCCTGGATTATGAAAAGATTAAATTTACGTGCTAACAGTAGTTTTATGTTGAGGATCCAGATTAAGCAAGTTGCAGTTTTTAAACTGATTTACGTAATGTTCACAGCTTCTACAACGACGACGACGTCACGTCCTAGTCCTCCCTGGCTGACAACGTCCCAGCCCAGTGCCTGGAGTACAGTTAAGCCGACAGTCAGACCACCCTCGAGGATTACAACACCAGCTGCTCAGCAGCCTCCCCAACCATCAGTACCATCCACCACCCCGTCGATAACGACTCTACCGAGGTCAGCTACTATTAAACTTTCCAAAAAGTTACAAAAAAGTCTAAAACGTACATGACAATTTTTATTCCCTCAGGATCTAACAACTAATTGCATCAACTGGTTCAATATATTGAAAAGCAATTTTTCATTGCGTAAAATAGGATTTAATATGACCTGATGTGATTTAACCTTACAAGGAGAGACCGCCATTTCTGAACTTTAGTTTCGGTTTATAAGTTTTTTAATGATAGCTCGTTACCTGAATATTAGTTTTCCAAAACAATAATATCCGATTTTTCGCCGTTTTCGAGTAAATCGACTTTGAAATATTTGCCAAACTTCACAACCGGAAGGTTGCGAGTTCAATTCTCGCTTCCTGTACATTTTTATTTATTAATTTTATTTTTCATTTATCCAAATGTTTTTTCGATATAATTTCCTTCAATGATGTGCCTAAATTATGCAAATAATCATTTTAAAACTGTTTTTCACAAAAAAAAACTGACTTTTGTAACCTTACTATGTTTTTTGCAAACAAATTAATTTTCTATCAATGTTATGAATTTTTTATAATCTTTACCAATTATGTTTAAATTTAGAAGTATGAACGATTTTTTTAAACGAAAATTTGTATTTTTAAGCAGAATTTGTATTTAGTACCTTCCGAAGCAAATATTTATTTAATGAATGACTGTTCTATTAAAAAATTCCGAAAACAAAAATTATGAACCGATACTAAAATTCACAATTGGCGGTCCGCCCTTGTTAGTGCAAAATAAACACAGTAAACAAAGGCAGTACAAATATATCTGAATAAAAAATATATATATATATAATACGTATAAATACAGTAACAAATTTTTTTCAAAAAAGCCAATTTCGTGCCAATTTATTTCAAACAATTTTTTGCCATGTTACATACAATACCATTTTAATATTTGAATTAGAGATTAATTAGTTTCATAATTTTGACGACTGGTTTTTAAAAGTTTATCTATTTTCTGAGATTAATATTATTAGCTTGGTACTCTGGTCTGAAGATGTTTTAACAATTAGGTATTTAAATATTCGACTCGATATTTGATCACTTTAAAAGTACAAGATTTTTAAAATAGAAAACTCAAAAGTGCTGAAGTTTGAATAATTTTCCACCTTAAAATCTTTGCTAGCTTTTGAATTTCAAACGCACTTTTATAAGTTTCAATTTTGTAACTATCAAGACTAGTTTCCGCTTTCAAGGTTTAAAAATACAAAATTTCTTGACATACGCTCGAGTTTAATTACTTTCAATTTGAATTTTTTTAATTTCATACTGTTAACTGAGGCTAAACGGCGCATATGTGGGAAAGCCGCACATTCTTAATTCTGTATTTAAAACGTGATATCGCTTCTTCTAAAATTTACATTCTTAGTTGCAAGCCTCTTTAATTTTCACCTTGAATAAGCAAATGTCGCATTCAGAAATGCATATTGAAGGGTGTGTCGCTTTCCCCCACATGCGCCGCTTCGCCCCAGTTTACGGTACTCTTTAAAACCGAAAGCTTGTTAAATTCCGTGCTGTAAATGTTTAACATATTCTATTTCAAGCGTTCCGAGTTTTAAAGCTCTGGAAATAAACCCTATATATCTGCACGTTTTAAAAATTAAATATTTAAATATCGATTTTAACGTTAAAGGGTTTTCAATAATGTATTAGATATAATCTACCAATGGCCTAACTAAGTATGCTAAAAGCTTTTAAGTAATAATTCCATAATTCTATATTTATTAATATTTTGATGTTCCAATTGCAGTCCAACGTCGACGAAGCTCGGTAGTGAAGTTGAAAATGTCGACGAAAATCCGGAAATGATTCCTCCAGTCAGCGGACATGGTCCTGTCAAGGTGCCTGTCGAACCGGAAACAACACAAGCAACGACAACGTCGGTGTTCGTGTCGATGAAAACTAGTCATAGAACCACCGGTAAATTACTTTTTTTTCTCTCCCTCTCTCTCTCTTTATCATTCCCAATATACTGTAATTATCTCTAACCCAATTACACCTGATTTTATCTCTGTAAACCACAGGTATCTCACGCTCACCCCAAGCACTTCCTCCAAATATTTTCTTGAATTCTTCACTATATTACAGGGAGCACAGTCTTTCGCCTACTCCCCTGCGTTTTCCCCTTTTTTTTGTAAATTACCCTCTTTCCCCTATTTTCAAAAAACGTCCCCCTTATCCCCTTTTTCTTTAAATATGCGATATTTGAAAATACAATTGTTCGTTTTACATCTGCAAAATTATTCTATTAAAAACTAGAATATCCTTCTTTTTTTAACTTGCACAATCATCGATATTAATTAATTCAACTTTTTAAAATTTGGCTAACTTGAAACTAAACTATTTAGGATTTAAATAAAATTTAAAAATATTTTTACGCTGAATCTATACAAATTAAATACTTTGTAATTTACTACAATAAAGTACAATGGTCTGTATGTCCACATTGCAGATTGATAACAAATTTCATAAGTTCTAGAATTTAAGCAATTTGCAAAAACTATCAAAAACCAGCTTTTATAACATTTCGGTAAATTTAAGCGCAGTTTCGGGACGACTGAAAAGTCCCGAAAAATAAAATTCCGGACACTGTAAGATTCCCAAATTTTGAAATTCCCGAATTGTAGAATTTCTGAATAATAAAATTCCTGACAATTTATAATCTTACCGAATTTGAATATTTCCGACAGAAAATTCCCGAATTATAAAATATCCGATCTAGAAAATGCTCGAATTATAAAATTTCCGAATTTAAAAAATTAAAATTTTGTTTATAAACAATACTGATTCATTACAAATAAAATAACAAAATGTTTTTATCCAGAACAATATTATTTTTTAGTGTTTCAAGTTTCTAAAATTATTGTTTGAATTTAAAATAACAATAAATTCAAATTGGCGGCTTTTTTCGGTCGGGAATTTTCCAATTCGGGAAGTTTACAGTGTCGGGAATTTTATTTTTTGGGATTTTTCAGTCCTGCAGTTTTTAGTAGATGTTGAATATTTTTTCTTTAAATACATATTTCATATAATATTTAATTAATGTAAAAATTTATTAAAATTCAAACAAACCTCTTTTTCTTACTTTTTCTTAAATGAAGAAACCTACGCTTTTTTTGAGACAAAAATAAAAAAAATTGTCTTTTTTTTAAATTTCAGTCAAAACAATTGCTTATTTGAAATTATTTTATCCCTTAGGGTTCAATTTGAAAATATTCATATTTAAGGGGTTCAGTTTTACTTAGCACATTACAACAATTTTTAATAGGTACTGTTTTTAGTGGTTTAGTGGAAATCTACGGGTTTCCACATTTGGGAGTTACAAGATTTTAAATTATTTAAAAAAATTCTAAAGAATTTCAACAGATTTCGTTTCGAAAATTTGTAGAACTCTTAATATTTACAAATTTGTCATTTTGCTTTTTTAAATAGTTTGTTTTGAATATTGTAAAATAAAAATGGTTCAATCGAGTAAGTACAAAACTTAAGGTAGTTGTCGTGCCAAAAAACAAATCTCGGAAAAAAAAATTGCTCTATGATATAAAGAATCATAATAATATTGCTAATGATTCCATTTCAAATCAAAAACGTTATTTTTAAAGTTAGTTCTTACGACTTAGGAAAAACATTTCTCTGATCAATGTTTTTTGCATTTGAATTTTTTCTTACTATCGGTTCTTACCAATTTTTGAAAAATGCTTGAATTATAATGATGGCTTCTTTGAAGATTTTTGACTTATTTTCAAAACTGGAAACAGAATTGCAGGGAATGTTTTTCCCGAAAAAAGAAGTCGTGATTTATTAAAATTCAACCGTTTTAAAGAAATTGGTAAGAAGTGACGGTAAGAAAAAATGCAATTAAAAAAAATATTGACAAAAATTTTAAATACTAATTATATTTCTGCATCAATTTCGAGATTAAATCTTTAAATATTTGTAAGTGTACGACACAGTCTATTGTTTTATTAGTGATTTTGATATCTCTTTTTTCAGTTGCATTTTCAATTTTAATATTCAGTGGCAGAAATCATTTAAAAAATCGTGTAACGTTATTTAAAAACGATACAGTTCTTAAGAAAAAGATTATTTCTTCTTTTCTAAATGTAAAAATAAATGTTTAATCTTCCCTTTCTTGAGATTTTTTTGCGTTGTGATCCCTGACTTATTGAAATAAATAAATTGTTATCTTACGACAATCAGGAGTTAAAAAACAAAGTTAATTATACCGTAACACCAAATATAACGAAGCTCATAGAAACTTGCGAAAAGTTACGTAGGAAAAGAATACAAAAAATATTGAAGTTGAACTTCGGATTTTTAATTGCCCATTTACATGCAACGTGCCTTGTTTAAAAAGGGTAAACTCGCAAATATCGTTGTATTTTTCTTAAGTCTAGTGTGGGATCTAATTACGATTATTCTCTATCAAGTTCACGTAGCGTACGTGACCTACACGAGTTTTCAGAAAAAGGGCTTAGGTCATACGATTGTGGCTGAATAGTAAAATCCTCGCATTAGTGGGATCCAGTTCCTTCTCAAAGCTTTCATACAATTCTTAGAAAGTTACATGAGGTATGCTCAAAGGGATCGATGCAGTTTCTAGAAGCCCGAGTTTCTTTATCCAGATGCATGAGAAATATTTTCTACCATATTGCTTTCTCTAGAAAAGAATACTTCAAGTACCTTGAGGTCTTCTCGGCTCTATAAATATTTACCAATTTTAAAACTCAAAGAGAGTATATCTGAAGATTTCATTTAAATAATTAGAATTTAAAAAATAGATGTCGGGCTTGTTCACGGTGTATAAAACAAGGTTCAGCCACTTTTCACTTTCCAATATTCCAGAGTTGTCGTCGGTCAGGGAGAACCTGGAAATCAGGGGAAAGTCAGGGAATTTTATTTTTACGAAAGTTCATGGATTTTTAAAAAAATCTTGCAAAAGTCAGGGAATTTCTATAAAAGGTACTTTAAATAACTGTAAAGGATAATAAACTTCAACATTTTTAATTTTAATTATTTCATTTCGTTTATAAAAGTCTCTGTCTTAAAAAGATTACAAGATTAAGATTCAGTTCTTTGAATATTAATGGTCAGTGAAAATAAAACATCGGTCAGGGGAAAATTAGGGAATTTTGAAAATGAAGTTTAGCCTCTACCTTGATATAATATTCTTGTTTATAATTTATTTGCCTTTTATTTCTAGTTTTATTTCTTTTTGTTTGTAGTTTCTTCCTCCAGGCGATTATATTTTCCTTAAAAAGTTCTTATTAATTGGTTGAAAATTCCACAATTTTTATAAAAATTCATTCTTTTTGGTTGAAAATTCTACTATTTTGGGAAAAAATTAACTTTTCATGGAAAATTCGTCTTTTGGCTTGCAATTTCAACAATTTGGACGAACTTTTTTTCCAGCTGACTGAGAAATTTATACTTTTTGTTGAATATTTGTACATTTGGTTGAAAAACTAATAATTTTAGTTGAAAATGTATCTCTTTGAAAGAAAATTATTTTTTTAAAATGGAAATTAGATTTTTTTACTGTAAATTTAACATTTCCATTTTTTGTGGAAAATTGATCCTTTTAAGTTGAAAATTTGTCTTTTTTGGGTAGAAACTTAATCTTCGTGGTTTGAAATTTCCTCTTTTTTGGTGAAAAATGCAACTGTTTGGTTAAAAATTAACTTTTTTTATTGAAAATTCATACCTTTGGTTTGAAAATGCAACGGGTTTGCAGAAAATTCGTCTTTTGGTTTCAAAGTTCAACAATATGGACGAGTTTTTTTTGTATCTTGACTGATAAATCTATACTTTTTGTTGAATATTCGCATTTTTTATTGAATAACTCATCATTTCAGTTAAAAATTCATCTCTTTTGAGGAAAAATAGTGCTTTTTTTACTGTAAATTTAACATTTCCATTTTTGGTTGAAAATTGATCTTCTTTATTTAAAAATTCAACTATTTCTTTGAAAATTTATGTATTTTGTTGAAAATTCGCCTTTTTTGGTAGAAAATAATTCTTCTTGATTGAAAATTCGTCTCTTTCGGGTTTTAAAATTCATCTTTTTTGGTAAAAATTAAAATTTTTTTGGTTGAAACATCAACTATTACATTTCTCGTTCAAAATTCATCTTGATAAGTTGAAAGTTCAACGATTTGCTTGAAAATTAAACTATTTAGTTGAAAATTCAATTATTTTTTTGAGAATTCAACTCTGGTTGAAAAATTCACTTTTTGTGTTGTAAATTCGTTTTCTTTGTGGACTTTTCGGTTTGAGAATTCAATTGTTTTTGGTTGAAATGTAATCTTAGTTGTTTGGAAATTTTATTATTTGGTTGAAAATTCATCTGTTTTTCGAAAATTCAACTGTTTTGTGGAACATTCGTTTTTTTTAATTGAATTTTTTGGTTGAAATTTAATATTTTTTGTTTGAAAATCCTTCCTTTTTTTACTGAACAGTCATCTTTTATGGCAGAACAGTCATCTCTTTTGATTAAAATGCTAGTTTTTGAAAACAGTCAAGGGAAATGAAAAATTGGTCAGTAAAAAGTCAAGAAATATTGAAAATTATGTTTCTAGCCACCCTGAATATTCGGATTCAGAAACTCGAATCAGTTAATTTTTCTATCCCCCTAATGGACTTTGCCTCAAATCAATTTACTAGAAACGCATCTACTATATGAACCCATTGTTTGATTCTAGCTCCCAGTACACAATATCCAGAATCCAGTTCGAACGGCCAGTGGTATGATTATGGTAGACAATTATGTACGCCGCGAGAGGCTAGAAATTTGAATTGGAATACCACGCGCGCTGGTGACATGGCCGTGCAAAATTGTCCGGGTGGTGCCAATGGGTATGCACGCTGGAATTGCGTTGTCAGAGGAGACTCTGCCACCTGGGATCGAGACACTCCTGACCTAAGTGAATGTCGTTCCGTGTGGTTAACATCCTTGGAGAACCGAGTCCAAGATGGTGACGTTATTCTTGGAATTAGCCGTGACCTCTCCCAGGTGACAAACAATAGTCAGATGCTTTATGGTGGGGATATGAAAATCACGACCAAGATCATCAAAAACATGGCCAAGAAAATGGCCCAGGACATCAGAACGTATCAAGATCCAAGTCAGAGGGAAGCCAGCGTCACAGAATTACTTCAGGGTGTCATCAGAACTGGTAGCAATCTTCTAGATGAGGCACAATTGGCCTCTTGGAAGGATCTTAGCGAAAGTGATCAGATGGTCGTTGCTACCTCGTTGTTCATTGGTTTGGAAGAAAACGCCTTTCTCTTGGCTGAAACTCTCACCCACGAGAAGAAAATCATTCAGGAGGGCAGAAATATACGTGAGTTCGTTTATCCTTATTGCAAGATCTATGATTTATGTGCATATTTCATTATTCATATTCTGGTTCTTGTTTTCAGTAATGGAGGTTCGTGTTCTGGAAACGCGTAATATCAATAACAACGTAGAAGTCTTTCCTTCGAAATCCACTCAGCAGAAGTGGAACGCTACCATTGAATTGCCAAGGCGAGCGCTCCTGGAGAACAGCGAGGGAGGGATTGTTCGACTCGTTTTCATGGCTTTCGACAGACTTGAAGAAATTTTACAAACTGTGGAGAAAATACCCACAGTTGTCATGAGCGATGATGTGCTAGCACAACCAAAGGAAAATAGAACGAGAATTCTTAACAGTAAAGTCATATCAGCTTCACTCGGAAAAGGGAGACATATTGAACTCACGCAACCGGTCAAGATCTATTTCAAACATTTGAAAGTTTCTGACAATGTGACGAATCCCACATGTGTCTTCTGGGATTATATCTTCAAGTAATTATCGTGCATCTGGCTTTAGTATAAACAAACATTTCGTTGATGATGAATTCTAATTACATTTGCTGTTTACAGTGCCTGGTCGAATGAAGGGTGTGGTGTTCTTGATACAAACAAGACGCATACTATTTGTTCGTGTAGTCATCTTACCAACTTTGCGATCCTCATGGACGTGCATGCCGTTCCACTGACAGACGGACAAGATCGTGCTCTGCAAATCATGACATACATCGGTTGCACCATCTCTGTGGTGTGCCTTTTCCTCGCAATTCTTACATTTCAGCTCTTTCGGGGTCTGAAGGTAACTACATCATTTAAATTATTAAATTTAAACATAGTTATTATCAGAAGAAAATGTGTGAGTTAACCTTTCGAAATTTTCAGTCTGACAGAACGACAATTCACAAGAATCTGTGCATCTGTTTGCTCATCGCCGAGGTCCTTTTCGTCTGTGGAATCGGGCAAACGGATCAGAGAGTCGTCTGCGGTATTGTTGCAGGACTTCTTCATTTCTTTTTCCTTTGCGCCTTCGCCTGGATGTTCCTCGAAGGTATTTAATTTAATAAAATAGACCAACTTTTGCTCAAGTCTTAAGAATTTATCATTTATCAATCTTTATCATTTTATTCCAGGCTTTCAACTATACGTAATGCTGATCGAAGTTTTCGAGGCTGAAAAATCGAGACTTCGATGGTACTATCTTGTAGCTTATGGCTTGCCATTGCTTATAGTCTCCATCTCCTGCATAATCGATCCTCTTAGCTACGGAACTGATCGTCACTGTTGGCTCAGGACAGACAACTACTTCATCTTCAGCTTCGTGGGGCCTGTGATACTTGTCATTCTGGTAAAAAAAGAACTTACTCAGACTTTATAACTCGTAAAATATTTATTACAGAATATTATAAATTCGACTCTCTTTTCTCTCGTTAATCTTGGTCTCTTATTTCCCCACTGGAAATGAAACCCTTTCGATCCCATTTTCATGAAAATGTTTAACATAGCTATTTGCTGCTCAACAGGCAAATTTGGTATTCCTCTCGATGGCGATCTACATGATGTGTCGGCACGCGAACACCACCGTTTCCATGAAGAGCAAAGAACATTCTCGACTCGCCAGTGCAAGGTAAGCAGCAACTCATACCCGACATTTTTCACAAACGCAGCAGTTTGCACATAACATTCGAGTCGGTAAATTACACCACGTACGAGGACAGAAACTCTGAACGAGTAGAATCGAAGTGTGTTTTATGCTTTCAATTTACGTTAAGCTTGACTCGCTTCCAAAAACTTTAAGGAAGAGGTTTTGTTTTCTTCACGCATTTTTATGACTATGTTGATTTTTGATTTCGATTGAAAACAGTTTTTGTTGGAATGATCGCAGATTGCGTTCAACACACCACATTGTAATGCAATTTTTCTGTAGATATACACGCATTGTTTATAATCATTATACATTTGCAAATCATTCTCATAATATTTCACACAAAATTGTATAGATAATTATAATTTCTCATAGATATAATTTTTCGAATACAACTTTGGGAAATCCGGTTTTTTATTCAGATAAACTTCTTGGGTGTTGGTTTGGTATTTCGTAGCACTAAAACGTTTGCTCTCTCTCTCGATTCGAATTATCATTTCAGCTGATGACTTTTGATGTTATGGTAAATTCAAAGAGAAGGGGAGATTATAGTTCGAATCGCGAAACAGACTTTAATCAATAGATTTATTAACGGTGTCGGAACAACCACCTAACTTCTGTATTGTTTCATTTTTTTATTAAATACTTCTACCCACCTCTGTCTACACTTCTACATTCTTCTGCATGGCGTGGTTGGTTGGTAGTGGAAAGGAGGAAAATGCTCTTCCCAACAAATTGCAAGCGCACTTGTAAGATATTTACAATTTTTATTATCCTTCACCCAACATGATAATAATTTATTCATCATTAGAGAAGCTAATTTTTTATTTAATTTTGTATTCTTCCATGTAGTCGTAGAATAGCTTTTCGCACTTGTAAGTTGGTAAACTCAATGGAATATTAATTTGATCTTAGCTATTCAAATATCTGGTCATAGTAGTTGCATTGAGTTTACACGCAAGTTACTGCATGCTTTGATTTTTTAATTTGGTATGTTGTACCCAAATTGATGTAGATAGTTGTCAATGTAGTTATGTAAAAACTAAAACTAATTCCTCATTATAAGTTCTCCACATTGACTTACAACACAAGGAGTATTTTACAACAATGGTACACGAAACAATATTAATAAATGGGGCAGTTGGTGATGGAGTATGTTTTCTTTGCAGAAATAATTCTAGGAAACTAACCAAAAAAGTTACGTGTGCTATTTTCGTGAAATATAACACATTTTTCAAGGATCTCGAACAGAAACTACAGATCTTGATTATTTAACAGGGCCTGGTTGCGCGGAGCAGTCGTGTTGGTGTTCCTCTTAGGACTCACCTGGACATTCGGACTCCTTTATCTCAATCAAAGTACCATAGTGATGGCTTATATCTTCACTATACTCAATAGCCTTCAAGGATTGTTTATCTTCGTATTTCACTGTGTACAAAACGAAAAGGTAAGTCGAGCTTCTTGTTAGATTTAAGATCCTCCAAGATATTTAGATATCTTCTGAGATATGTCTTTCTAATACGCGGGGACATGGACTGATCATTGCAGGTGAAAAAAGAATACCGAAAGTTCATCAGAAGACATTCCTGGCTACCAAAGTGCTTGAGGTGTTCGAAGACGGTGACCGGAAATTCGGGTTCTTCGGGCACCAGTGGAGTTGGTGCAGGAGCCAATGGTGGGAAGGACTTTGGTTCTCACAATACGTCCTCCAATCCCTCGGCACCGACGACGGATAGTTCCGGATTGTCGCCGCATGCAGCTTCCAATGTGGGTACCTCACCGAACAATCACAGCAACCTGACTGCAGCCTGTAACAATACGAATCTTTCGATAAACGTGAACTTGAACAATTTGTCGCTGAGGTCGCCAGTGGGGCCACACCAGTTGCATATGATGGCGCCTAGCAACCACAATAGGCATCCCGCTCAACAAGGTATCCAAAGACCGCTTATACACCAAACCAGAAAAAAAAACCCGCTCGAGGTCTCTTGCTTCTCTCTGTCTCTAGCAATCGATTAACTTTCACTTCCGGGCCGTGACTTTTCTCGATTTCCTTATTTTCCACTGTTGACTATCGATCAGCTTGATCACGAAACGTGTGCTGCTTCTTTACATCAACTCCCACGGTTGATCAACTTGAACTCTCGATTTTTACCTGCATCCCACTATTGAACTGTGTTTTTTTCTTTTTCTTTTTAATGTGTGACCCCAAGTTTGTTGCAGGCTGCTCAAATCTGAGGATTCCTCGATACTCAAATTGAAATGTCTTGAATTTAATTGAAATATGTTTTTTTGGTTCGTTTAACCAAATTGTTCAAGTGTACATAGATTTTCAGAAAACTTTACATCGAAGAAGTCGCACGAGTAATGCAGTTTAATATAACCAATTGTATATAAAAGAAAAGTTAACGGTGGTTAATTGAGTATTATCCAGCAGGACTGTCACAGCTGCGCGATTTCACCCGCATGACGTTTATCTCGTAAATTTAAAAAGCCTACTCTGGTAAATGCACTTTCGAGCTAAATCACACGCTAGACACATAAGAGTACAAGATAGTTTACAAATTAAACAAGACCTCCTACTAACCAGTGGTGATTTTCGTTCTGCTTCTTTTGCGGCGGGGTTTGGTGTACGCGGTTGCCGGTTACTTTGTTCGCACTGTACAAAACACTTAACAAAACTTATGTTCTCGAACGGTTTATCCTTCGTTTCAGATCCGCATTTGTTCTTTACGGAGAAAAACCAGTGAGGAACTGGTCCGTGCTTGAAAGATTCGTAATGTACAAGACAAGAGAGGCAGAAACAGGCAACGTAACTTCTAAAAAATAAGTTTTCACCACACATCTTTTGAAGTTGAAGAAGTTTTGAGTTGCCTTTTTCTATCTCTAGCTATCATACCTCGTAAGCAAAGGTGACATCTCAAAATTGTTTGTTCAGAACAATTAAAGTAAGCTTGTAAAAATAGATTTAGAGATGTGATCTTTTTTGAGGTGCACTGTAAGATACATAGCATATTACGCATACTCACTCATGCACGCACGCCATCAACTTGTTAACAAATTTTCAGTGCAGATAAGTTCAGTTCGTAAAGAAATAAGAACATTTATTAAATGTTCCCTAGAAGCTAAACTTGATACGAAGCCAAAGAAGTTTGTAACAGCACTGCTAACAGTAAAATCGATTAGAAACTACATCGGAACTTGTACTGCACTGGAAACTTTTTGGCACTGTTTGCTCCAACATATCCCAACGCCTCTTCCAACAATACAGTCACCCGAAAACCTCTCAACGACTTTCACAACACCAGGTACCTGAAAAGGCCATTCCGGGTTAACTTTTCAGACAGATCGGATGCTAGAAATCCCAAAACTCTTTGAATTCCATTCTTGCTTAAATCACTGTTGTACTTTGCCCAATCTTACTTTACCCCAACGTATTTACCCATCTTACTCTACCCTATCGTGTCTTGTCTGATCTTTTTTTTTCGCTTTACCAAATCGGATCTTCGGCTCCTTTGAAGCAACAATTTGTTGGTATGTTCTGGTACATTAACCGCGCTACAAATTTTCTACCTAAATCTCTGGTCCGATTAGACATTGCTATCGGTTATCACGCGAGAATATCTCGCGTGACCGGCCTCTATAGGTCACGCGAAACGCGTAGAGTAATTTCGGACACGTAGAGAATGTACGTGCGTGCAAACGTCGCGTATCTCTATACATCGCTATAGATTTGTTTCCAAGCCTAAGCGGAATCCACTTCGCTTATCACGAACAACATGTTCGCTAGAATAGAATCATCAGTTGTTCAGAGGTGAGCTGACACGTGATACCAAATGACACAAAATCCCCTTAAACGTCCAATTAGCGCCCATTACCGAATTACTTTTCACCACCATTTCATCTCATATATGATCTCAATTCATGATAGCGTAAATATTTCAGAAATCTCTAAAGAGGTTTCAAAGATTCCCTAGAATTAATAAAACTGTGCTCTAGTGGAATTCCGAGGTACTGCCTTTTGGCAGTAGAGTCTCAGAGATGCTCTCTTTTTTTTCTCTTTCTTTTTGGAGTTCTCGATATTGTCAAGTGATTAGACTTAGATCTTTTTTTTAAATTGAAATAAATGCGGAAATTGGATCCGAGGTACAATGGGGAAATAATGACGAAATTAAGGAGAATGGCTAACCCTTGGTTTACAGTATTTGGTGTCCGGACGAGGTTGGCCAACTACCGATAGGCAAGCAGCAGTTGCTGTGCCACATGAAACTTCCACGTCAGAGAATCATATCGTGGCCACGCTGCCCCACGCCCGTCACGCCTTCTTCCCTTCAGCTCCTAATATCCCCAAATCTGCCACTGCCACCTGGGGACCCCTTAACAAAAACCTCATGTGGAAGGTAACTAACTCATGGCTATTGGGCCACGCTACTACTAATACTAACTCTATTTTTTCGCGCACCAAAGGTCTGCGTGGTCCGTATTTATCGCCATGCCTAACTCACGAGTCGCACAAAAAATAAGTGCCTGATAGCCTCAAGGAGTCTAAACATCTCCTTTTATCTGTTCTTCTTTTGCATGATACTCCAAACCTGAAAAGATGTTAGTTTATTCCCCCTCTTTCTTTTTTCACTTCTTCGCGAATTGTTCATATAATTGGATCAGATGCTGATCATAAAAAATATCTAGGGATTAAATAAGTCTCCTGGGTATTGTGAACTTTAAATGGATGAGGTGGAATAGACTAATTAATCTTTGTAAATAGTTCCACTTGCTTTCACACTGAGCGTTCTAGTAGAATTGATTATTTGACAGTCTGAAAAAAAAAACCAGCAAACAAATGTCATGATTGTGTGAAAATAGTTTGATTCCTAGAGTGATTCTGATAACACACTTATTCTTTTAGCAATTTTTTCTTTTTCCATTCTGTCTTAGTTCTTTTAGCTAGGTGATATGATCCTGTTCTTTTAGACGATTGAAAATATTTAATAGATTGTAATTTTCCTGAACGCTTTCAGTTTTTTTTAACTTAGTATCAAACCTAAGCTGTTTATTTTATTATGATTAAAAATACGATACAATCATAACAAGATTTGGCGAGTCACCCTAGTTATCTCATCCTTTCAGAATAAATCATCCAAAATTCAAGCCAAACACAGAATTCTTATAAATTTATTTTGTTTCCCAACAGAACATTTCTTTTAAATCCTACTCTCGTGACTCTGGACACGGAGGGTCGGAACAAGAAGAGTCGCCCCGGACTCATGGCTCGATGACCTTGCAGGGCTACTCGGGAAGAACGCGCGAACGGCGAGTAGGCGGTGATGAGATTGGCACCAGGACGACTGGACGAAGAGCAGCTTCTCCCTACAATCACACCTACACCGAAATCCGAGACGGACGAGGTGGCCATCACCAGATTGGACATCATCATGGTCAACATCTGCACTTAACGAGGGGACTCGTGGGAGAGGATGATCCTGTCTACGAGGAGATTGAGCGTGGAGGCGAAATCCAAGTCTCCGACATGTCTGACGAAGATGGCAGACGACAAAGCGACATGAGCAGACAATCTTCTCGAAGCTATGGGGATCACAGACCCTTGATCCCATATTCTCCAGCGAATGACCGGAATATAAATCTTTACGGACAAACTGGAGAACGTAGTGTCGCTCATTACGATCCTTCGGAATACAGTCCAGCTCAAGAAAGGACTCTAAACGCCTGCTGGGAAAAACTCAGACGACAGCAACCTAGGTACGAGTTGGGTGAACTACCTCGACTTCCTGGCACTTATGGAATTTCTCCTCAAGATCACACGAGGACTGTTGCTGTCCTCGACGGCCATACCGTCGTTTGTCATCTTCAACCTCAAACTGACATGTATACAGGACGAGGTATCCCGCCGCCATCCTACAGCGAATGTTAGGAAAGTCTACGTTATATTCTCTTATGAAGAAGTTTCTGTTGTTCTCGTGAGTTCACGAATCCGAGACCCCTCAAGCGAGCCGCTTCGGGAGAATCTCGAGCAAAGACCCCTCGGTGCAGAGCTGAAATGTGATCGTCGGTTTCGCTTCGACTTGGAAAGTCTTAACACAAACCCTGAGAAAAATTTTTCCAGGCTCTCTTGAACCAGAAGGCTTTTGTAAAAAAAAAATCGAAATAGTCAAGCTTACTGCGAAAGTAGAGACCTAGACTTCTGGTATACTTTTCGAATTTTTACCAGGGGATGTCAAGTTGTCAAGTGAGATCTTAGACTGATGCGAGTGTAGCTCAAATCTTAATGCGAAACCTAGACGATTCGCCGAGAATCTTAGCCATATTGCGACCATAGGAGGGAGATAGGCGTTTATATTTTCGCGGGTCGAAATGAGGTATTACGCCGACTGACGTGCTGTCGTCCAGCCTTGTAGAAAACATCCACTGACATTTGGACCATCTTTGACTTTTGCTGATAGCTTTATTTCATGATGTAAAAAAAAGATAGATGGATTTTAAAAATGAAGAATTTCTGCCCCTTTGATGAACTTGGGTTTCTTTCGAAACGTGTTACAGAGAATGCGGGTGAACTAGGTTTCACTGTGAAAGCACCTTCATTTGACAGAGGTGCTTTCACACCGAAACTATTTCACCATAATTTTCGGACACATACTTCTAGATTATTATCATAGACTTTTAGATCCTAGAGAGGGCAGAAATGGTCAATTTTTTAATATTCTCCTTCGGGTTTTGTTAGAATAGTGAAAGTTGTGGATATTGAAATTCGGTGTGGTATTTTCAACAAGGGTGACCACAAGCGAGGTGCCGTCTGGACGAAGGCATTTTGCGTGTGATAAGAGTTCGAAGTGTAACCCGGAGCAAGTCGATGTGCATGGTTCGAGCGAATGAGTGTATCTGTGATTAAGTATCGAGTCCTGTATCATAACTAGCGGACCTCCTTCTCGAATATGTACATTGTCCATGCGCATGTATCTTGCCGAAGAACCGATTGAAACGTGTGCGTTAGGAATTGATCGCGTATGCATTCAAATCACGGATTCTGTCGTGGAATATCATTAAATTATAGGATTGCAGGCGCACGAAAATTGTCGTCTTTGCTTTTGCCCGATGCGGATTTTTCGGAGAAGGGGATGAGTGGATTTTCACCGCAGTGCGCTGTACAATCGTTTTAACTGAGACTAAGTGTACCGTCGACATTCAATAGCTCAAGGACTGTCATCGGGTCTCCTAAGTTTACGATTAATCCTCAAACGTTTTAAAGAGCTGAGTCAAGTTGTGGTGCTTTGATCCGAAGTGCAGTACTTTTCACTTGTTGGCACTCGACTATTTAATTTTCAAGGCTCGAGTGGGAATTTCTTTAGTATATTTTATTTCTCTACTTCTTTCTCTCGCTGTTATTTATTATCGCTTTATTGTTGTGTAAATTGGAATTAAAGATATTGATATCGCCCACTCACAGCTATTTACAGAAACTTCATTTTGTTTTGTAATGATCGAGTGCTGAGAATGAAGTGAAAAGTTTTGCATTTGAATCAGAGCGGCGGAGATTGACTTGTCGTAGGCGGCGATCGATAAAAGAATGTTTCAAATAACATTGATTTTAAGGCACTAAGAGTTCAAACGTTTGAACCAAGTCTCTTGTGGAAAATTAAGGATTTGTAAATTCTTTTAACTTATTGACGCTAAAATTTTATTTCCTTTATGCCCCTTATTTTTCCACAATAGAAGTAGTTCATGGAAAAGATCAAACTTCCGGCATTGATTATGTGATATTGAGTAGCCTGATTTTCAATTATGAATTCTCTTATCGATTGGCGTTTTTGCTTCCCTTTGACCCTTTCTCTGTATATTTTCTTTGGAATGTTATGTTTTGGTCCCAGAATGTTATTTTTATAAATAAATATATATGTATGTATGTATGTATATGTATGCAAACCGTGTACTAATGACGCAAGTGTGTAAGAGAGATATAGGAGTAAGCAATTTTCCATGCGAAGAGGAAAAGGCAAAACATAGTCACTGTTTTTTACTATTTTTAAACAAAAAAATGTATCTATCGTAATTAATCTGTAACTAAGAAAACCCGCGCGCTATTTATTTTTTTAGCACTCGTAAACGTTTTTAATGTATAAATTACTTGAGCGACGATAGAAACGTCGTATATTGTGATCGTGCGCATCGCTGAATCGCTCGAGAACATCTGAAAACAAAAGACATGCATTTACTTTTCAGATTCAATTGCAAATTTTTGTGTATCATGTGTAGAGATTATTATTAAAATGTTGGAAAAATCAAACCGAGCCAAAAGAAATTCATTTGAAACCGATTTGCATCGTTGAAGAGTTCGACTGAATCTAGGGGAAAATGATCGGAATATGTGTGACTGTAGTTTCTAATATTCTCGAGGAGCGTTTTCGATGCTTTATTTATTTCCAAATCAATCGTTTCACCGTGAACTTTGCTCTGATATATGATAATAATATCTGCATTAGACGTGTACAACTGTGTTAAATGTTAAGTGTTCCCAGGTGTCTTTGCACTCAAATATAAGCACCGCAGAAGTATGAAAAAACAACTTGTATCATATAAATCAGACCAACCAGGAGAGGTCGCGAGATGTGCGTCGCCCCAGTCGAATCGGCGACGCTCATCTCGCGACCTCTCCTTGTAAATTAACGTTTAACATCCTTCAAAAACACGTTTTCAAATATCATTTTTGTGACTAGAAGAGATTCTAAAAAGTTCCTAGAAAAGATATTTTTAATTTAGCATTAGAAGCGCAAAACTGATTCGCATTTATATTTTATATTGCAACGAAACGAGAGTTGAAGACAAATAGTTCATTTTTAGCATTCCATTGTACATTTTTCATCTTAGCAGTTGCGATCTTAAAAGTTGGAGAATTGTGACTTTTGTTGTGCATAGGGAACCAACATGACGTGATGACGTTTTTATGTTGCAAACTAATTTAAAGTAACGCGTTATTGTCGAAGTGTTTCTTCGAGCTCTGTAAATATTGTATATAAAGCTTTGTACATGTTGAATACTTGTAATGTAAGTACGAATGGTGAAAGTTCACGTAACGGTTAGTGTGAGATATCGTAGGTAAGTAGTTGAGATCGCGAGGAGAGACGCGTAAAGTTAATTTAAGTCCGAACGTAATATATAGGTATGTAAATAAACTAAGCAATGAGGTAAAATACTAAAAGTCCCAAATAATCATTGGATATTTATAAAGATTCCACTAGAGTAGGAGCGATGATGAAAGAAATTTGTCTCCAACGCGTTTCTCCGTGCAACGGAGTCTGTCGTTTTAAATCGAAATACGTCGCATTGAATCCAGAGAGACAGACAGACAAATATACCATGCATGTTTTATCGTTAGCTCTTTTATAAGCTAATATTCCATTTCCGCTCACGCAAAACAAAAACGAATACGTGGTTATTGTACTCGGTTGTATATTTATTTACGTTCCTTAGTTACTTTCATCCCTCGCTGCCTCGCGTAACTCAACGAAGCGAGAGCTCCTAAATCCATTTTGAAATTGAGACTCTTCTTTTGAATATTGATTTTATTTACCCTTTTTTATTCCATAGCAAAATCTTTCTTTCACGAATATTTCTTTTTAACCCCTTTTAAAGAGTTTTGAGTTTGTACAAACGGAGCTTTGGATTTGTTGAGTTACTTTTTTACCTACTTGCGCACTGGAAAGAAATGATGCAAGTGAAAATTTCAGACTTGTAATAATCTTGTTTATTCATTTTATATGCTTCTCTAAGACTGTCTGATACAAAAACAGAAAATAAATATGTGTACCAATCTCTGAAATGAATCAAGTGTCTATGTTCACCTTCCCTCATTTTCCTGCATAATACTCTTTTGATTTTGTTTTTTAGAAAGCAAAAGCTAACAGTCATTAAATTTTAATGAGTATAGAGCCATAGTACAACAGGGAGTTTACCCTACCTGGAAAACTTGGAAATGTCAGGAAATTTTTATATACCTGGAAATGTCAGGGAATTTTTTTGACAACGTGCTTATTTTATTTTATTTTTTTGCAATATAAAATTGAATGAAAATGATTCTTCATTTGTAAAAGTAGCTTGATATTACTGTATTTAACTATTTTGTTTAAAATCCTTTTTTTTTTGTTTGAAATTAATTTTTTTTATTGAAAATTAAACTATTCTATGTTTAGTTGAAAACTAATGGAGTAAATCAAGTATCTAGTTGAAAATTCATGTATTTTGTTTCAAATTCAACAGCTCGTTTGCAATGTTTTACTTCTCTTGGCTGAATTTTTTTTTCTTCTAATGAAGATTCAGAATTTTAATTGAAAATTCATCTCTTTGGTTAAAAAATGAGCTATTTTTTTAAAACTGAAATTGTAACTATTCCAGTTAAACATTCCATAATTTTAATTATAAATTCATCTTTGTGGTTAAACATTAATTTTGTTAACTTAAAATTTAACTATTCAATTTTTGGTGGACCTTTTTTTGACCTTATTGTCAGTTGAAAATTCGTTTTTTTTGTTGTTTTTTTTTTGTAAAAATTAATCAACTTGGTTGAAAATTTTATCATTTTAATTGAAAATTCATGTCTTCAGTTGATGAATGAGCTATTTTTTTGTAGAACAAATTTTTATTGATTGAGTATTAATTTTTTAACTATTAATTATTCCAGTAATTATTCTAGTTGATTATTTCATAATTTTAGTTACAAATTTATCTGTGTGGTTGATCATTAATTTTTGTTTAGCTAATAATTTAACATTTTAGTTGAAAATTCTATTCATCATTTTAGTTGAGAATTCATCTTTTTGGTTTTAAGTTCAACTATTCCGATTGAAGATTCATCATGTTAGTTGAAAACTCATCACTTTGTTTGAAAATGTAACTATTTTTATTTAAATTAGTTTTTTTGTTGTTGAAAATTATTAATTTTTTGAATTGAAAATGAAAGTTGCAATTGAATATTCCATCCTTTTAGTTAAAATTTCATCTCTTTGGTTGAACCATAATTTTTTAAATTGAAAATATAACTATTAAATTTTTGTTTGACCTTTTTTTGACCTTATTTTCAGTTGGAAAGTTTTTTTTTGTAGAAATTAACCTTGGTTAAAAATTCATCTTTTTTGTTGAAAATTCTATTATTCTATTTAAAGATTCATCATTTTAATTGAAAATTAATCTTTTTGGTTTAAAATTCAACTATTCTGATTAAAGATTCATCAGTTTAGTTCAGAATTTGTCACTTTGAAAATGTAACTATTTTTTTGAAAATTAGCTTTTCTGGTTGAAATTTATTTATTTATTTTTTTTAAACTGAAAATGGAACTTCCAATCGAATATTCATATTGAATATTCGTTGAAGATCCAAGTATCTGGTTGAAAATTCAACATTTTCTTTCCTTATGTCTTAATTTAAAATTCAACTCAAGTTGAAAAGTTGTTTTTTTATTATTGAATTTAACTGTTTTTGATAAAAAATTAAATTTTTTTTTTTTAAATATCAACTACTACATTTTTTGTTCAGGATTCATTTTTTTTTAATAAACATTTATTTACGTACTTGGTTGAAAGTTAGAATCTATGGTTAAAAAACAATTTTTTTGGCTGAAGATTCATAATTTTATTTAAAAATTCATCTCTTTTGTTGATAAATGAGCTATTTTGTAGAACAAATTTTTTTTTTTGGTTGAATATTAATTTTTGTAACTGAAAATGTAATTATTCCAGTTGAATACTCCATCACTTTAGTTGAAAAATCTATTATTCCAGTTAAAGCGTCATCATTTTAGTTGAAAATTTATCTTTTTGGTTTAAAATTCAACTATTCCAGGTAAAGATTTATTATTTTAGTTGAAAATGCATCATTGTTTGAAAATGTAACTATTTTTTTGAAAATTATTTTTCTTTCAACTGAAAATGTAACTATTTCAATTAAATATTCGATCATTTTAGTTGAAAATTCATCTCTTTGGTTGATCATTAATTTTTTAACTAAAAATTTAACTATGCAATTTTTGATTGATAATTTATCTTTTTTAGTTGAAAATTCATGTATTTTGCTAAAAATTCGTTTTTTTTTGTAGAAATGAATCTTGATTGAAAATTTAACTCTTCCAATGAATGATTCATCATTTTAGTTGAAAATTTATCTTTTTAGTTTAAAATTCAACTATTTCAGTTGAGGATTCATCTTTTTAGTTGAAAATTCAACAGTTTCATTAAAAATATATTTTTTTTTTAACTGAAAATTTAACTATTTCATTTTTTGTTGAAAATTGATTATTTTTAGTTCTTAATTCAAGTATTAGGTTAAAAATGTTGTTCTTTTTAGTTGAAAATTCATCTTTTTATTAAAAATGCAAGTATCGAGTTGAAGATTCATCATTTTAGTTAATAATTCATCATTTTAATTGCAAATTTAACTATTTTGTTGAAAATTCATCTTTTTGATTGAAAATTCAAGTATTCTAGTTAAATAATTACCATTTTTGTTGAAAATTTATCTTTTTGGTTGAAAACAAAACCTCTTGGTTGAAAGTTAAACTCTTGTTGTTAAAAATACATTTATTGCAGTTGAAGATTCATAATTTTAGTTGAAAATTCATCACTTTGGTTGTAAATTCAACTATTAGGTTGTAATTCTTATTTGAAAATTCATCTTTTTGGTGAATCATTCAAGTATTCCAGTTAAATATTCATCATTTTAGTTGAAAATTCATCTTTTTGGTTGAAAATAAAACTTCTTGGTTGAAAGTTAAACTCTTCTTGTTAAAAATTCATCTATTCCAGTTGATGCATCCTTTTTGTTGAAAATTCCTCACTTTGGTTTAAAATTAGTTTCCTTTTTTAGTGGAAAATTAATTTTTTTAACTGAAAATGTAACTATTCAATTTTTTATTGAAAACTGATTTTCTAGTTCAAAATTCAACTATTTGGTTGAAAATTGATCTTGTTTGATTGAAAATTCAATTATTAGGTTCAGAATTCATGTATTTTGTTCAAAAATCGTATTTTTTGGTAGAAAATTAATCTTTTTGGTTGGTAATTTTTTGCGGTTTAAATTGAATTTAATGTAGTACCCACATTGATTTTACCTTAATATGCATTGCATTTCAAATATAAGATCAAATAAAAATTTGTTTGAATTTATTATTCAGATTGATGGAGTTTAGGGACAAATTCAAGAAATGATTAATTGTGTTTTAGTATTATTTAATTAGTTAATTTATCGATGGTACTAATAAATTTAAGAATATATTTTAATACAATTTATCAAAGCTTTGTAAACCATACATATTATTTGAATCCCTAGAGACCGAAAAAAAACATCATTTATGAAGAACTCGCGAAACTCTATACATATTCCGGGTCGATTGTTTAAAAAAAATTGAAATATTTGAATGGCATCCATACTATGAAAAATGACACCTAAAAAAAACTTGAGATACTTAGAAATAACCTGGACTTGTCAAGGAATTTTTTTCCAAGATTTGAGTAGACATCCTGTGCAATCTTCATATTTTTTTATATTTGTCTTCATGTTTTAACAATAGTTTAACAACTTCATGTTGAGAATTTCTCTCTGCAGCAATTAATGGTGTAATCTGAAACTGAGCTTCGGATTGAACATCAATTAAATTACTTTCTAAAATGTATTCCACAGTCTGTCTGTTCCCCACTGAAGCAGCGATGTGAAGAATATTTTGTCCAGCATCGTCAACGGCAGCAATGTTAGCTCCAAGTTCAATAAGTCTTTTTGTGACCTCGAAGCATTTACTTTTAACTGATTCATGCAAAGGAGTAGATCCAGATGAATCTGTAAAGTCCAGCAGCTTTGGATTTTTAGATACAAGGAAATCAATTACAGGTTTGTATCCATGAAATGCTAAAACACATTTAAAGATTAATTAATTAGACATTTTTGAACAGATCATCAGTTATTTAAAGTATAAATTCTGTATAAGGGGCCGTCCGTAAACTTCGTTACCAATTTTGGGATATTTTACCCCCCCCCCCATCCCTCCTTGTTGACGACCGTAGTTTTGGGTCTAACCTACTTACGAAAGTAACGTAAACGTTGACTAAACGCGGATTTCAAGTTTATTCTCCGTTTTTTCACGAATTCTCGACAAAATAAAAACAGTGTGGCAGTGGGATCGCACGGCAGAAGTGAAACTTTGATGGATTAACTTAAAAATTTTTCGTGAGGAATCATCAAGAGTTTTGAGGAGATCGCATAGTAAGAGAGGGAAGAGAGAGAAAGCATATACATGCTTTGTTTAGCATGGCAATAGTGGGGATATCGAAGAGGAGTCTTTAGAGCAATTGCAAATCGCCGCACAAAAGGGAAACACGAATAGAGAGAAGGTATAGACTATAGAAAGTATACTTGTAAGAGAGAGAAGTTTCACTTCAAAAAATTACTTCAACATTATAGTTGAATTTTCAACAAAATAATTTAAAACTTTCATTTTTAACTAAATAGTTGAATTTTGAACATACTTGTTGAATTTTCGACCAGATAAGATGAATTCACGAAATAGTTGAATTTTCAACAAAATAACTAAACTTTTAACAAAATAGTTGAATTTTCTATCAAAGGACGAATTTTTAACAAAACAGTTCAAATTTCGACCAAAAAATATGACAAATAAATAATTGATTTTTCAACGAAATAATGAAACTTTCAACCAACTAGTTTAATTTTAAACAAAAAAATAATTTTTCAACCAAAAAACCCCGAAAATAATTTAAGCATTGGCTAACCATGGATTTCAAGTTTATTCTGCGTTTTTTTTTTGCGAATTTTCGACAAAAAAAGTGACTTCAACATCATAGTTGAATTTTCAACAAAATAATTAAAGTTTTAACAAAATACTTGAATTTTTAACGAAATAGTTGAATTTTGAACATAACTGTTGAATTTTCGACCAAAGAACATGACTTCACCAAAATAGTTGAATTTTCATCAAAATAATTAAACTATCAACGAAATAATTTAATTTGCAACTAAAAAAATAATAATTTCACAACAAAGATTAATTTTCTACACAAAAAGACAAATTTTCAATAAAAGAGTTAAGTTTTCAATCTCAAAAGACAAATTTTTTAGGAAACAGTTGACTTTTAAACTCGAAAAAATGAATTCTCAACTGAAAAAGATGAGTTTTTCAACGAAAAAATGGAATCGTTAAATTTTCCGTACAAAGAAATTAATTTTAAATCAAAAACCGAATTTTTTACAAGTTGAATTCAACCAAAAACGACGAAGTTTTAACGAAATAGTTGAATCCTCAACCCAATAGATGAATTTTCAACAAAGAAGATTAATTTTCTACCCAAAAAGACAAATTTTCAATAAAAGAGTGTTTTCAAGCTCAAAAGTACAATTTTTAGGAAACAGTTGACTTTGAAACTCGAAAACATGAATTTTGAAGAAGAAAGTTCATTTTCAATCAATAATGATAAATTTTGGACCATATAGTAAAAATTCTCAACTGAAAAAGATCAGTTTTCAACCAAAAAATGGAATCGTTAGGTTTTCAGCTGAAATTTTAATTTTCAATAAAAAGCACCTAATTTTTAACAATTTGAATTCAACCAAAAATGTCGAATTTTTAACAAAATAGTTGAATCCTCAACCATATAGAAGAATTTTCAACACAAAAAGATTAATTTTGTTACCAAAAACGTTGAATATTGAACAAAATACATGAATTTCCTGCTAAATAGTAGAATTTTCACTTATAAAGGATACATTTTCAACCAAAGATGTAATAGTTAAATTTTCAGCTAATTTTCTATTAAATAGTTAATTTTTCTAATATATAATTTAATTTTTTACCAAATAGTTTAATTTTCTACCAAAATAGTTGCATTTTCAACCAAAAATATAACTTTTCAAAAAAAGTTCACTTTCAGCAAAATAGTTTAATTTTTTAGCAAATTGGTGAATTTTTAATCAAAAAGGATTGATTTTCAACCAGAATGATGAATCTTCAAAAAAATCAATTTACAAGAGAAGAGTTCAACAACAAACCAAATAGTTGATTTTTCAACGAAAAATATGACTTTTTAACCCAGAAAATTAATTTTATAAAAAAAAAAGAATTTTTAACAAAATACATAAATTTTCAACTAAAAAAGATAAATTTTTATTTAAAAAATGGAATATTTAAATTTTCAGTCAAAACATTATTTTTGAACCAAAAATGAAACGAATTTTCAGAAAAATTTTTAAATTTCCAACCAAAGATATGAATCTTTGAACAAAAAATGAATGTTTAACAATGTAGTTCAACTTTCAATCAAGTATAGTTATATTTTCGATTACAAAATTTGACTTTTTAACAAAGTAGTTTCATTTTCAACCAAATAATTAAATTGCCAATTTAATAGTAGAATTTTTAATCAAACGAGATGAATTCCGAACCAAAAATATAATAGTAGACCTTTCCAACCAAAAAGAATTAACTTTTACCTCAAAAAGATTGCATTTTATTATTAAGTTCAATTAATACATTTCGCATTTAAGCGAAAAAATGAGAGAAGTCTGGATCTGGAAAACAGGAAAAACCATTACAGGTCCAACTTTATCAAAATTCGCAAACTTTGTTAAAATTGATCATGATGAAACGTAGTAAACTTGATCTAAGTTCGTAGCATTACTTCCACTGACCCCCCCCCCCTTCCCGCACTACAACCGTAGTTTTTGGTGCGATCCCCTCATTTTTATTTAAATAACAGAGCACAATATGTTAATTATTTTACATACTTTTCAGACCTTCCAATTTTTTTGGTCAACTCAATACTTTCCTTCCTTTTTAAATATTTGTGAAATTCCAGTCATGGCAAGTTTTTGAAATCGAATTTAACAGTCAATATTTTTAACTGTTTCAAGCGATATTGGATTACGTCCATTACTTTACTGGGTAGTTTATGAGGGAACAAATGTATTCACAATTAGCGTTATGTCCAGGAATGGCGAAAAAATATTGAGCAACTCTGCCGTGATATTTAAAAAAGCAGGATCTACAAAAAATCAAAAATAAGTTTTTTATATCTTTCGAACCATAGAAAAAAGATACATCCGTTCATAAGAATCGTTTTTCTGGGAAACAGTACAAAGATCCGGCTTTCTTCATGTTATGGGACTTCAAAAAAGGCAGCATCTGTAAATAAAATAATTACTAATTGCAAAATGAACAACTAAATCCAGCCAACTAAACATAATTGTATTCGATTGAAAAAAAGTTTTGTTATTGTATGCGTATTTCATTGTATTTAATAATAGTTTAAAATGAAATTATTATAATTCTTGGTAGATCTTGCTTTCATGTGAACACAAAGGCTGTTTTCCGAGAGCAGATCCATCCTTTTTACGTGATTTCGGTACACATTTTTGACCGAATCTTTATTTTTTATAAGAAATTAACAATTTATGTAATTTTTTCAGAAATGAGATCAGAATGTAAATTACCCAAGAACAATCTGCTTTCTTAAATATCACGGTAGAACTCTTAAAACCTATGAATAGGACGCAAATTGTATTTCTGTTCGCGGCAAAGAAATCGCAAATGTTGGAATTGCAGGACTTTTCAAAGTATGGCTCATCATTCGCTTTTTTTATACTTTTTCGTATTCATAATCGGATTGAAGAATCTGTTGCAGGGTGTCTAGGGCTTCTTAAAAAGAAATTACAGGACTTTTTCAGGTTCTACAGGTAAGAAAAATTAATTTTTCAAACAAAAAAAAAAAAAAAAAATTTCAATAAAGTACACAATTAAACTTTTAACCAACTAGATTAATATTAAACTATGGTGATGAATCTTCAACGGAAATAGATCAATTGTAAATCAAAAAGATTAATTTTCTACTAAAGATATCAATTTTCAACTAAAATGATAGAATATTCAACTGGATTAGGTAAATTTTTAGTTTAAAAAATTAATTTTCAGCAAAAAAAAAATAATTTTGAAGTAAAATAGTTCAATTTTCAGTTTAAAAAACTAATTTTATACAACAACAGAAAACGAATTTTCAACAAAATAGGTAAATTTTCAACGAAAAAAATGAATTTTCAATAAAAATTATGAATCTTCAACCAAAAAAATAATTTTTTAAGAAAGGAATTTAATTTTTTTTTAAGTATTTGAATTTTCATCCAAAATCATTAATTTTCTACCTAAAAGGCAAATTTTCATCAAAATATAGGAATTTTCAAATCAAAAAGATACATTTTCAACAAACCAGATAAATTTTCAAATAAAAGAATAAATTTTCAACTAGAAATGAAAAAAAAGAACGAATTTTAATCAAAATAGTTAAATTTTCAACCCAAGTGATGAATTTTAAACTAAAATGATGTATCTTCAAATGAAATAATTGAATTTTCAACCAAAGAGATGAGTTTTCAACTAAAATGATGGAATATTCAACTGGATTGCTTAAATTATCAGTTTAAAAAATGAGTTTGTAAACAACAACAAAATTCAACAAAACAGTTGAATATTCGACAGAATACTGGAATTTCCTACCTAAAAATGAATTTTCAACCAAACAGTCGAATTTTGAAAAAGAAAATCAAACTTCAATCAAAAACAGTTGAATTTTCAACACGGAATGTTCATTTTTCAATAAAAAGATGAGTTCTCAACGAAAAATTAAATAGTTGATGTTTCAACCAAACAAAATGAATTTTCAACAAAATAGTTCAATTTTGAACCGAAGAGTTTAGTTTTCAACAAAATGGGTGAGCTTTTAATTAAATAGTTGAATTTGCAACATACAAAGATGAATTCTCAATTAAAACGTCGAATTTTCATCAAAATACATACATTTTCAAATAGATGAATTTTCAACTAATAAAGATAAAATTTGAGTAAAAAAGAATGTTTAACAGAATAAAAAAAAGTAATATGAAGCAACTTTTACAAATGAAAACATATTGGTATGTAATTTTTTACTAGAACTAAAAAAAAGTTAGACACGCTCTCGAAAAAATTACCTAACTTTAAAAAAAAATCCCTGGCATTTATGTCGTTTTTTCTTTTAGTGGAGAACAAATTTAAAAACCTATTTATCCTTTTAGGGAATACTACTTCCAGGACCATTAGCAAAATTCAAGGGCTTTTCTACTTCAATCTTTCAAGCCGCTGAAAATGAAACAAACTTTAGGCCCGCGCAATAAAAAACGCGAATTTTCGTTTCCAGGGATGAAAAATCAGGATATCGCACAAAAAATCAGTAAATCAGGACAGCGACCAAAAATCAGGACGTCTGGTCACCCTACCTTGAGGGTCCCACCCGAATTGGTAACTTAGTTTATGTACGGCCCACAGTGTACTATTTTGTAAAATTTACTTTCAAAACCTAATATCTCTTGAATGAATTGACCAAAATGGGCGTTCTTCGAGTGAGATTAAAGCTTCCCGTACGAAAATATATGGCAGGAAAAAAATGACAGGCCTGTCATTTTCTCCCTGTAGTTTTTTCGCGGCCACAGGAAAACGACAGGCGAAAATGACTGGCCCTAATTGGCCATAATTTATGATAATATCGTCTGAACATTATAAAGTATCGACGACTTGCAGATTTATTAGTGAACTATTTGAACTTTCCTGTAAAGC